>JAZHYW010011513.1:0-185053 GCA_037355805.1 Ixodes ricinus | reverse complement strand
AAATAGTGCGTAGACCTCAAGTGCATCTCGCATATGGTGGCCTTATCCAATATCCTTTCAGTCAAAGACAATCACAGCTCGGCGTCGTTCTGACGTCACCGGAAATCTGAGCAAGAAGCAGACGACTTGCTCTTTGCATATTTTCAACTCAACCGCGCAAAACAACGACCATTCTCGCGACCGTCGTGACGCTAATCAACAGCCGCAGCGTCGATAACCTTTAAAACGACCGTTGTCCACCCAACAGAGCCAACGATGGTCGATTAGCCCACGAACAGTCGCTCTCGCAGCCCCACAGGCGCACCGCCGTTCCGCCGCACAAGCACACCGTCGCCGTATACGCCACGCCGCCATTGCGTATCCTCTTCAAAGTCGCCGTCCACGTGCCTTCCCAACAACCAAAAAAATACACTCCAGGAAATATGGGGTGTATAGGGTGAAACTCCTTGTCCCATAAATAAAACCCCAAAACAAGAATTCGACGTTCAGTCCACAGTGGTCGAACTGACGATACCACAACTTTCAAGAGAGCGGCTTGATAGTCAACCGGTACAAGTTAAATAAATTAGCTGAAGTACGGATTAAGGGATGCAGATATAGACAATCAAGGCTTTCTGGCCCCACTTCAAAACGTCAGTGTTTTTTTCCTAGTATTTGATACGCACATTAGCTATTTAGTACGTTATACTCAACAGCTATCAAGCCGCTCGTAAAAGTCGTTATCGCCAGCTCGAAGTCAATGGACTGAACGCCCAAATGCACTTTGGGGTGTTACATATGTACAAAGGGTGTACCCCTATACACCCCATATTTTTATGAGTGTACTGTGACCTCACAGCTACAAATGGAGGTCAAACAAATCCTCCTTAGGACGCACCAAATGTGATCCTCTTTGAAAACAGAAACCAGTGCTTCGCCGCCTTGGTAGACACAAAAGCCGTCACGTCTTCCATTCCCGATCGCCTACGCCGCCGTTTACAAGCAGCACTCGCTCGGCACTTTCGAGCCGCAGCGGTGAAAATAGCAACGTCGCGATGCTAATAGACCTTCCCACTTGCATTGCCGATATTATATTGGGATGGAATTCGTGTGCGCTGCACAAGTATTTATTTACCGCGTTGGCCATGAATTTTACATCAACCCTTGCGACGTTGCTGAATACCTTAATAAAGGATCAGTCTACAATATTCTAGCCGACGTTTACGTTCTTCTACCGCCACGCTGCGCCGTTCTTGCCAACCCTCGTGTCTACCCAGCCGCCCACGGCAGCTTTTGGTCTCTTTGAATCCGTTTCCGCTTCGCTTGCCAACAAGGGCACTGCCTCATTCCCTTGTCACACTGGCAAATGATGAACGAAACATCTACATAACAAATGTCTCCTCACAACCTCAAATCCTTCCATCTGGAGATCGGGTTGCCTTCTCCTAACCAGCCGAGACGACGATTTTGCCTTTTTGTCGCTCTGTCGCTACTGATCTCTGACAAAACGGCAACGTCCTCCTGCCAAATTATATAGGTTGACAAATGATTGACTATCACCTACGAGTGCACCACCAAAGATTATGAATCCGCGTTTTAGAATACGAAGACCTTTTCGACTTTCACAGTCGTGATGTGACACAAACGTTTTCGTCAAGCTCCATATAGATACTGCTAACTCAAAGCCGGTCAGAAGTAGGCGTACGTAATTTCTCTAGCAGGACGTCCAGTGATCAAGACACACATATATGATATGCTTCCACCACGTGAAAACTGACTGGCTCAAAACACTTATTCAGATCATTACAGACAGACAGCCATCACATCAACACAGACAACATGTTCAGCCTCTCCACCTGAACTAACACTACAGCTTCTAACTCAAGACACATAAAGAAGTCTCAGGTCCGCATAAATTGCTTTGAAAATTCGTTCTTTCCATGATCTGTTTCCGCTTGGAATAGCCTTCACCCCAGCATCACTAATTCAGATTCAATCGAAAACTTGCGGCACCGGCAGCGCCACCTTATAGTAAGCGACTTGCTCATCATGTCGAAATGGATTCATTTCTATATATATTTTGTAACCCTTTCCTACGATGCCCCTATGTTTGGTGTAGTAGTACATGTACAATAAATAAATTTAATCATCGTCAAGTCCATGGTCGTCTCCTGTTGTTATCGTAAAAAAGATGAATATTGTCGTTTGTGCTTTGAATTTAGGAAACTAAACGAAGTTACGAAGAAGGACGTGCACCCTCTACTAAAATTAGACGATACCATTGAAACACTTCAAGGATCTTCGTACTTATCCTCAATGAACCTCCGAAGTGGCTACTGGCGAATTCCTTTCGCAAGTTACGAGAATTCAAAAACAGCATTCGGCACTTCAGACGGCCTGTATTATTTGAACGTAATGCCTTTCAGACTTTGTAGCGCTCCAGCCACATTTGAGCGAATGAAGGACAATATTGCGAAGTCTGACGTGGAACATCTCCATGTGGTGCCTTGACGATGTCGTTCTATCTTACACTTTTGAAGAGCACATGTCCAGACTTCGAATAGTTGTTAACTCTTTCTGGACCACAGGCTTACAACAGAAGTCCAAGAAGTGTACTTTTGCTGCGCATAAAATAAAAGAATTGGGTGAATTGGTCAGTGCCGCCAGAACCCGCGCCGACCCCGACAAACTTTGTGCCGTTAACGAATTTCCTGAAGCTGATCAAACTCAATGACGTTCGAACCTTTATAGGATTATACATCTACTTTCGTAAATTCATTCGCGAATACTTTGATATCGCCAAACCACTCGATTGCTTGCTTTGGGGTCGCGTACCTTTTTTATGAGAAAACGCGCAGCAAGACTCCTTCGAATTTCTAAAAACTGCGTTGACTTCCGCTCCGATTCTTGGCCATTTTGTCGAAGGCGCAGACGACACGGAAATAGAAACTGACGCCAGCGTTCATGGTCTCCGATTTCGGCTCATACCGCAGAAAATAAGGAACGGTTTATCGCTTATGGTAGCAGAGCTCTAACGAGCTCAAAACGAATCTTCTCAAACTAAGAGAAGGAATGCTTGGCAGTAGGCCGGGCTAGAAGAAAGTTGTCACGCTGTTTTTGTACGGTTCCTCCTTTTCAATAGTAGCTGACCAAACTGCCCTCTGCTGGCTAGCCAGCCTAGAAGACCTCACCGGCCACCTTGGACGACGGTCTTTCAAACTCCAAGTCTACACTCTCACCGTCGTCTACAAATATGGCAAGCGCAATCTTGACGCGGATAGTTTGTCACGCTGTCCACTTCCAAGCGACATCATGATCCCAGTACGCTTCGACGACAATGAATAGTGCTGCTAACATCAACCACATTGATATCAAATCATCGCAACTCTCAGACGCTTCGCTGCAACCGATCATTGGTCATCTGCAGGGCTCGTGCACAAGCACTACTGAACAAACAGTACGTCGTGCGCGCGAATTTATACTGTTTCGAGCAGATATTTTTTACCGCCTCACTTATGACTAGCAAGGACGACCATGACTGTTCCACGCCATCTCCAAAGATAACATTTTCATGTGCATACGACGACAACACCGCTGACCACATCAGATTTTTCAAAAAATACTGAAAACTTTGTACGACACACTTTTGGAATGGCATGCAGCGCACCATCGCAGGATATGTTAGGACATGTCACCAATGTGAGAAGGAAAAAAAGGAAAATCTACTACAAAACATGCAGGTACTATAAGTCCTATTCCGCCTCCCAACTACATATTTCAGAGTAATGCTAGTGACTTTCTGGGTTGCTTTTCCGTGCTGCACTATTAATAACCACTGGATAATTCCAGCTGACAAATATTTCACGCGCTACATTGAGACAAAGGCGGTAGAAACCGCCAAAGCGTACGAAGTTCCTTACTTCCTTCTTTATTCCATGTTACTCCGTCATAGTGCCCCTTAGAGCCACTGAATAAGCTACGTTTCAAGTAACGGGACTGACCCATCTTGGTGATTAAAATTAGATTGCCAGTTATCTAAAGATTTTTCTGAAATCACAGGAAACGCCTTTTCGTCCTCGACAAATGTTTTTACAGTTCGTAACACATCAAATCAACGTTACACGAGCTTTCTAACACGTAATCAAATGCTGACGAAGTTGTACCGTTGAATCATGACGATCGGTGGTTTGTCCGCTCTGTACTAAACACCAAGACGGCGGCGCCCTCAACAATATTGGGAAAGGGAGTGCCATTATTCTAAATGACTTTTACATATGGCTCTAGAGCCCACGGAATATATCATCACCGATCGCGGTGCTCCTTTCATGGCCACGGTCCTCCAAAAAGTTCTCCGTCTCACCGATTTCGTCCACAACATCACAAGTGCGTACCATTCACAAACAAATGGCCTCACCAAGCGTTTATATCATGCATTAACCAAAATAATCACAAGGTATATTGCAGATGACCACAAGAGCTAGGACAATATTCTTTCGTATGTAACGTAGTACGCTTACAATAGGAGCCACCAAGCCACGAGGGGATACTCCCTCTGCTACCTCCTATACGCACAAGAAGCGCTTTCTACCTTAGATACTGTTTTGCCATAAGTTGACGAAACTTCACTCGATGACGTCCTCTACCCTGCAGAATAAACACAGCTTTCCTGATTGCGTACACTTCAATCGCAGCAACAGAAAGGGCCACATTATGCGCAGTCTCATAGTGATATTTTCTTCTAAGTTGACGACGAAGTACTACTTCTGACATCCAGGCGCTTCGCTAAGAAATGCGATAAATTACAGAAATAATTTACCCGCCCCATAATCACGATACTTATGACGTCTTTGGTCCACGAACTACGAGGTTGCACCAGTCGCGCTGCCTTGTGACCAACGCTCCAAGTCAACCACCATCGTTCACGTAGCCCGACAAAAGCCGTACAACCGCCATTTGACGTAACCCCCTACCCGACATCCGCCGGTGCGCCGGCATTTTCAGTAGCGTGAGCTACACTTGCCAAGATTGAGCAGTTTCTGCATGGCTCGCATAATGAGCCGTGCTTCGTGCTGTGCAAGCGCGAGGAGCAGTGACGTCACACGGCGCACAGCTGCCGGGCGGAGCCGCCGTCGCCCACGAGCTCCGCCGCCACCGCGCGCGCTCGCCCGTCAGCGCAAGCGCGAGGAGCAGTGACGTCACACGGCGCACAGCAGGGCGTGCCGGAGCCTCCGCCGCCACCGCGCGCCTCGCCGGTCTTCGCATTCCAGAGGAGTGACGTCATAGCCACGGCAGACGCACTGGCGCCACCGCGTGCCCAGCTGTCCGCCTCCGTTGCGCAGTAGCCAAGTCTGACGCTGCACTGGAGCTGCTTGATAGCGCCTCTCATTTTGTGCAGCATAAGCTGACGCTACATTTTCTACCGGGTTAGGTGGCTGTTACTAAAGAAGACGCAGTTTGGGCTCCGCTGATCTCGGTCGTCGAGCACGCGCTCTTCCAATCTGGTGCACCGGCCTACGGAACTGGCTGCTGACTGACCACCAGCAATACATCATGGTAATCACCCCATTAAACCAACCTGACGTAATCTTATATTAGCTTCGTTCGGTTTACCTGCACTTCCTGCACCGGTGTAGAAAAGTGTAGGGCGGTGTACTTTCGGCTGTATCTCAACAGACATACCGGAAGTACGCCGCCCTACAATTTGCTGCACCGATGAAACAGCTGTAGGTAAATAGAAAGAAGCTAATATAAGCTTGCTAACATTCCATCTTAATACGAATATAGAGATGCATAGCTAGTAAAGATGAACGATCATTAGAGAAAAACTTTAAAAGGGCGAATAGTTGGTGTGGGCGTCTCGCGTCCGAGAACCCATGCGCAGCATGTGATCTGCGCAACCACGCGGCGCCGAAGAAAAATAAACAAATCAAATATATTTGATATAAATCACATATATTTGACTAAAATCACATTAATCTCATTCAAATCACTTTAGCTACGAAATGGCCACTCTTCACCACTGAATATAATTTAAATATGGTAGATTGATTGATCAATCTGTCCGTTCACTGATAACAATAAGGAAGAAAACAAATTACCTTACATTTAAATTCGAGCTAATTTACAACTTTTTATTGATGTAGCCGTCACCAGCTGGAACAAAAAGAACTTGAAATTTTAGTTATACATCGTCTCACCCTACGATAGACTAAAGGCCGAATTCACGGGCCGCCAGGCCCAATCACGTTCCACGATAAACTCTGACATGCTTAACATTGATTAGTGATGGAGGAATAACGCACCGAACCAAAAAGCGCTGCGTCATTTCAATTGCTTCGACACTGCAGAAAGGCTGTATGTCACGGCTTTCTTTGCAAGTTCAAATTTATGAGTCACTCAGCGCTATTCTTTTTGAACCACTGTAAGCCAATCTCCATCAGTGATCCAAGACGCGGGCATCGATACCTGCATCGAAGCGAAATACCATGCAATTTCCAAATGGCTCGTGATTGGATCTGACGCTCCGAAGCTTTTACCATTAGTCCATCGTAGGATGAGACGAAGTATACCTTTCTTTGTTTTTTCTTTCGTTTTTTTATTTGTTTGCAAATGACATTCCTTTTCTAGTTTTAGTTCCTTTATTTCGTGTTCTCATTTGCTTAAAATATAACGTTAGTAACTGACGAAAAAAGAAGAAGGAACAAAAAAGTCTCAGTGCTCCAATTTTATCAGTAGAACACTGTTATTTGCTCGTGCTTACCCTGATGCAAATCCCTTTGCTTGATTTTTTTCAGTACAAACAAATGCATATACAAATAAATCACATAATTAACAAACGGTAAAAAATGAGCTATTTTGAGGGTTTGGTTTATATTTCCATAGTAAACCAGCACTAATTTAAGGGGAAGCAGAAGAGGTTCTTAAAAGAAAATGAGTTTAAATGAGTTCTAGAGTGTTTTTATCTTGTAAATCTGAAAACCACGTACGTCCCCCCTTTCCAAAAAAAAAGCACAAATAAACGCGAAAAAAGTAGAAAAAAGCCCCCTACCAGTCGTTACGTCATAAAATGCTATTTCGATCGCCAAGCCAACACCATCTAGACAGAAGGCCTCATCACGCGTGATCACAGTCAGATCGATCGAGGCATGAGAGTGGGCACGAGTTCTGTGTCAGTGTTCGGCTGAAGTCCGTGTCCAATCAGCGCGTCGAAGGTAGGGCTCGGGCCCAATAGCCGAGTTGGCGCGATCCGATTCTGATGACGTTTCATAGAGGCAGAGGAGACCATTCGGAGACCTTCTGTCTAGGTGGTGCTACCCAAGTGCGTGTCGCTTGTGTGGGCAGCACGTGCAATTGCAAGCTCGCTTGGTATATTCCCCCGCGCCGACACAGTCGTAACGTCTTTTTCTTACCTTTTTTTTCAAAATAACAAGAGTGGGCGCGCATAACTTTCACAGTCCCGGAAGATGCGCGAGAGCGGAGATTCTGGAAACTCCTTTTTTGACGGAGCGCTCCGGGGAGAAAGGGGCTTCAGAAATACTTTGAAAATGATTTTCTGCAACCTCCGTGCAACAAAATTAAAAAAAAAAAGCTTTATATTTGTGCATTTGGAGGCCAAATATAGACGATTTTAGTATTGGTACTGAAATAAGAAAGGGCTTCAGTTTCCCTCTCAATCATGATTTACGTCGTGATTTAATTCATGAAATAAGTCATCTTGATTTTTATTCTCCACCCTGACTCTAAGTCGACGTTCCGTGACTACGTGATGTCTGGTGTCAGGTTACGTCCTCATATTACGGGACACTGTGAGTTACTTCGTGTCCTAATATCAGGTCATATGGTACGAGATAACGTAGCACAGAACGACATCATCAAGGTGACCACGTGATCGTTGTACGTAAAGTACGTACGGTCTTCTGCAACATGAAAGACCTACTGGGAGCTCCTGAACGAGACGGCGGCGGACGAGTGCACTGAGCGCGCTCCCGGCGATTCAATCCTGCCTCGAGGGGAGGCACTCACTTTAGACTTATTTTGGCCTCAACGCGCTTAGCAGTTTTCAGTTTCCATTTAGCGTGAAAGCTCGCTTCATCGGCGTAATGCCAAAAGATATCGCCACCGAAGGCTCAAAACAAGTATAGTCGCAACTGTTTAGCAGTTGTTTCGTGGTTAAATATGTTGGAACTCCCAGGTAAACAAATGTTAAAGTTATACCTTACTCTATATGTAGAAGATAAAATGCCCCGAAGAGCACATTTGTTCACTGGAAGGATGGCACAGATCTTGCACTTTAAAAAAGTTGAAATAACCCCCCCCCCTCCCCCCATTTAGCTCAGGTCTATCTCTCTCAGTAAGTGATTGCGGCGTTCGTTGAACATAGCCGTGGCACGACACTGACATACTGCTCTCCGCTGCGAAACCGAAACCAGAAACTGATAATCGCCTCTTCCTCTTTAGGTGAGCCCCGAGCACGGTGTAAGATATATAGGAAACTTGAAAACAGCGCAAAATACACGAAGGACAAGGTCGAGAAGGGTATATCATCCTTTATCTATCTTACTTCTTTTATGCTTTCCTTTCTGTTCCTTGCAGGAATAAACTTCAGTTACCAGTCAGCGCTGTGTTTATTCATTTATCGTTCTTGTCCTTCATGCATTGGGCGCTGTTTTCAAGTTTTTATATTGCACCAACTACCCGTGGTAAAAAGTATTTCAAATCAATATAGTGAAATTAAGCATAATAAAAGTATACTTTCAGTGTGGTCTCCATATTCAATGTACACTTTAAGTGTACTTAAACTATACTTCCAGGATGTGGTGCTGTACTGAAATAATATAGTAAGGGTGCAGGCGAGCTGGTGAGTAAGGGTGAAGGCGACGAATTTTGCGTTGGAAGTTTGATGCTGGAGCATCCACTAAAGGCACGCTGTCAGGAGTGCGACGAAGTGTCCAAAATGGCTGCACCACTCTTCCACGCAGCAGTAGGTCAGTCGGCTACGTGTAAAATAAATTCTATATTCTTTGTTTGTTTGTTTTTGCGCGCTCGAGTTTGGTATTTTGCGCAAACCTTTACGATCGGAGGTGGCATATGTCTTGTATTCGTTTCATTAAACGACGATGTGCTTCAGGGTTTCAGATCATTCTAAAAATGTACACCGCGCTAAAAAAAAAACAATAGGCGTAGGTGGATTGATTAAAAAAGCTAGGAATTTGAATGAAGACTGCAAGTCTGGAAAACCTGCTTCAGAATTTTTCTTTTCACGCGGAGTGTGTTTAAGAGTCGATTGCATAAGAAAACAGTTACTAAAGACGCGAAAAAGGAAATGTGCTTGAACAAGGCAGGGATAGATCCTATAGGTCCCTGGGATTTTAGGGCCGATGCTCTTCCGACTGAATTAGTCGTCATTTTTATTTTGCATGCTAATCTCAGAATATATATCGCGCAGGATCTCCTTCTGGGAAGCGCGAAAAAGCTCGGATAAAAGTATGTCACGACATTCGCCGATGTTTGCCTAACCAGAGCAATCGTTTTTAACGCGCCACGACGAAACGAATTAATTACACACAATTAACTTTACATTGACACCACCATGACTGACGCACGGTGGCATGACAGCGTGAATTTACACAGAAAATAAATTTTATCTCTGAGAGTAATATCGCGTGACGCTAATACCAAAGTCCTGTTTATTTTTGTTGTTTTATTTTGCGTTTGGTCGGTCGAAATGCCGTATTGCCTACACGGCGAAGGTGAGGCGAGAAGCGTTGAATGTAGTAAAAGAGTACAACATATTAGACCCACTTTTTATTATTTTCATTTTGCATTAATTTTCCTACTTAGTTACCTTAATTAATCTAATTGCTCATTTTAACCACTATCTACCCTCTATCCTTCTAATTTGACACTTTTCAATTTTTTATTCATTCATTTCATGAAGTACTTTAGTGAAGCTAATTTATTCACTACAACCATGTACTTAACATTTGGACACCTTTCAATTTGTTTTCTTTTTGTTAATTTGTATTACTTACACATATACAATTACCTTAATTAAGTTAATTACTCACTATAACCATATAAAAATGGCGTACTACGGAAGCAGTCGGCCAGAGTAAAGAGCGCGATTCCGTTCTACGGAAGCGCCTCCAGGTTCGGCCGACTTTAATCGTGTAATTGATCAACTCTAATAACTTGTATGTGCCACGAAAACATTTTTTAGATAAATTGCTGTGTTCTATTGTGCGAGGTAAGTCAGGTAACAGAAGATTTTAAAATGTGAGTCGTCAGTTTTGATCAAAGATGCCCTGAAACTGTTGGTGTTGTAATGCACTGTCACGAGATGGCGCAGTGAACCCTCCACATCGCCGTTTCTTTTGTGTTTATTTCCCTATTCCGCTCATATAGTTAAACAAGATGGCAGCTTTCGATATGGCAGAAATGTACCGTGTTCTTGGCTTCTCAGCAATCTAAAGCAATCATCCTTTATTAAACTTATTGCGCTGCGTAAACATAAAAAAACACGTTTATGGAAAAAGGACGGCGAATCGACCACGATTTCCCGAAGAGACAAGAGGCCTTGCCGTGGACGGATAAGGTGAAGTGCGATCCCGTTGAAGAGAATATCCAGCACGTTTTCGCTGCTTCATGCCACAGAAGCGTGAGTGACACTGAGTGGTGAAATCCTTGGGAAAAAGTGACTGACGAACGGTGTGGGCCAGTGATATTATGGAGTGTCTTCGTGTTGGTGTGTATCTTTCACGAAAGATATCGCGCGCGCGGAACTTTGCACATGGATTACACGGGAGGCTTGGTAAGCGATTTTTCAATTTTTTCATAACTTTGATGCACTGGCAGTATCACTAAAGAGTAATGCTATATGCACTACGTACTGCAGCTCCATCGGAAGTTGCTATATGCACTACGCAAAACTCGTTGGGTCTCGTATAAAACGAATTGTCAAAACGAGTTTTTCGAAGCTGTAGCGTAGCGTAGTGGAAAGGTGTCTGCTTTATACGCACCAGGTTACGGGTTTAATGCAAGAGGCCGGTGTACTTTTTTTTTTTTTTTTTTTTGGGGGGGGGGGGCATTTGTTGATATTTACGACATTGCTTTTAGAGCGCAGCTCTTAGGCGCCCGTTTCCGGCTCGAGCGGAAACGGAGGTTGAAGGATGAGGAGAGGAGGAGGAGGTGAAGGAGAAGGAGGGGGAGGAGGAGTAGCAGGCAGGATCACGAGGTGAAGAGGAGGGAGGAGGGGTGTACCCTCCCTCAGTACCCTTCCTCCTCCTCCTCCTCAAGAGCTGCGCTCGAATTCGGTGTTACAGGGAGTTGTAAACGGCTTTCACTTTTTTTTCAATTATCACTGAAAAAAAAAGAATGGCGACGAAAATTTGCTGAACCGAATGGTATGATACTCCCTTTCCGGAGTTGCAATGGTGGAAAGCGGGTTGCCGACTGGACGTCGCGAAGCGTCGTGTACGGGGGGGGGGGGGGTTGCTGTTATTTGTTGTCATGAGTCGAAAGATGTCTCGTCTTGTTCATCTTTTTTTATTCTTTCTGATAATTAAATCATCACCAACGCGCTCACCATCAATTTATGGTTATCTAAATTGCCATTAACAATTTTAGCTAGTCATTTTTACTATATTTAGCAATTGTAAAGTCTTCTTTTATTGCAAAGATAGCTTTTGTTTTCCCTGAACTATAATTCGTTACCCTTATTGAATAATAAACGTTTATGGCAAAAACTGTTAGCACTATTCGGAATCTAGACAATCGAGGGCAATTTCATCAAGTGTTTGATGCTGCTGATGCAAAAGCATGCACATGTCTTTGTTTTCAAAGTGCGCCGCCACTTGCTTGCTCTCATAGGCTACTAGACAATTTATGTTTGCATTAAAATCCAGTGTTTATGTAATGCAGGTCTCAGCGCACTATACGCTGTTTCAGATATTTGCATCCACAGCAAGCAAAAGGACAGGAGGCCGATGAAATCATGGCTAAAAATGGGGCCATAAGGTGCTCCCCTTGCATAGTCACATGCAGCGCAAATCAACTTCTGAACCGCATAAGCGAAGTGGTGGTATGAATGGAAGCTCGCTCTGAAATTGGCTGGAGAAATCGGCGCCTTCATGTAACAACCTCAAGCTTTCACCGAGAGTGTTTCATGGTGTAGAGTTACCTTGCGAAACTCTAAGACATCTCAATTCATGTGAAAAGAGCTTGACAACTGCAACAACGAACACGCCACCACTATCGATTGAGAGTTCCATCTCCCGATGGTGGTGCCTCCGCATTATCATCAATTAGGTTGTCAACGGCGTTGATAACCTAATTGACAAACTAATTGACAACCTAACTATGACGATGCATCCGCATCGTCATCGTCAACGACGACGACGATGCAGATGCCGATGACGTCACTGATGACGTCACCAACAAAGGTGTACGACAGGTGCGTGGCATAGTTGACCCCGAAGATTGGGATCATGAAACCGGGGAGAGACTTCTCAAACATCAGGATCTCTTGCGAAATCTCGTGGCGGGCGAGTTGCATGAACCAATAGTTGGCTGACCAGCAGGTGAAAAGAAACCCACATACCCCATCTTCCGAGTGAACTATGCCATGCACCCGTCGTATACCTTTATTGGCAGGTCGGCTCACCTACTTCTGGAGGCCTCATAGAGGTGTGTCATTGTAAATTCGGCAGCTGAGAGGCGAAGTAACCAGACCTGCAAGCTGGATCCACCTGTTAACGTATCCTACACCCCCTTTCCCCGCACGCTGAAGCGGTTCTATCAAACGGGCCGAAGTTTGCCCCTGCCTGTGCTCTGTCTAGAGTTGAACACCTGGCGGTGGTGCACCAGGTTGCGTCAAAAATACCTGACCCTCAACGGCTGGAGTTTCTCGGCAGTGGTTCCCGGGTGGTGTGTAGGTACGGAAGAACACCGCCATCCAAGATCGGCTTCCCGGAGGTTATTGAAGAGCTAAAGAATTCGAAACTGAAGCAACTGGAAGTGGACAAAACTGGAATCTTCGTCGTTATAAATGATGCCTCCTTCAGCGAGAAAACTGACGCGGTTCTCACAACAAAAATTCAGGGCATTGAAAATCAAACCATCTGGATCGCTTCGCTCCCAGGCCAAAAAACTCTGTAAGGCCAACCAGCTCGGCTCTCTTCTAACAAGGTTGTCAGCTCTCACTGCTCAATACCTGCGCGTGTTCTTCACGGCCAAGGCACACAAGCCGGATATTCCCTTAAGGAGCTTTGCTTCTGAGAAGGGCTGTTGGCAGAAGCCTTTGGTGCTCTACCTCCAAAACACCCTCGGCCGTCCCCCTGGAACAGCCCTTCCGATTGAGTGGTTCCGCCCACGTGATATGGCTCTCCTCCAACCTTCACTCGTCGGGCTCGAACGTCGCGCTTTTTTCGTTGGCCGTCAAGGACATGTACTATAGCCTCGATGTTGACTTACACATGGACTGTGGTGAGCAGGCTGTGACCGAATCCGGACTGGTCAAATTCCAAACTTCTTCTGGTGTCTCCATCAACGTATTCATTCATCTCATCACACTGTATCTGCAGTCAACCCTGAGTTGAATATCACGGCAAGGTCTACAGGCAGAGGTCTGGGGTCTGCATCGGCCCTTGCCTGGCCCCAGCCCTTAGCGAGGTCTACATGGCGGCGGTAGACTGCGCTGCTCAGAGAAAGCTTGGTGTTGTGGCTCCCTGAGTCCACATCTTCTGCTAAGTCAATGAGTATTTGGTTATCCACGGTCCGTGTGTGTCGACCGCTTCCAAAGAGCAGGTAACCTCGCGAAATTCGCAAGGACTCCTTTTTACGAGAGAGGACCCGTGCACTGAGGGTCTGCAGTTCCTTGACCTGCGACTGACCTCCACCCCTTCTGGAGTCTACTGGAGCTTCCAGCAATGAACTCAGAAGCCGGTGCAGTCTTTCGCCAGTCATCATTCAAAAACTGTAAAATCCGGTATTGTAAAGAGCCTAATTTCATCTTCCAGCACGAAATCATGCTCCCATCTTTCTCACTCCAGCCTAAACTCTGAGCTCATTCGACTTCGAAAAGCAGGCTACCCGCGCGACCTGAGTAGCACCACCCTAAAATCTCTAATATCTCAGCCCCCGACCGACCGCGCCATGTTGCCCCGATCAAAAAGTTTCGCAGTCACGCCCTACCACCATAACACCTCGCACCGTCTGAAAGCCACCGCACGACGGCAGGACGTCAATGTCGTGTTTTCGTGCAGGTTCCGCTTGGGCGCCATGAGCCGCCGGCTTAATGGTCCCCCGACCCCAAGAGAGCAGTGCTCAAAGAGCCATTCGAGAGGCCTTGTCGCTTGCGCGACGGGACGCGCATATTCCGTGTTACTAACATGCGGTGGGAGTGCATCGGTTGGGGAGTACATCGGTTGGGGAGTACATCGGGCGTAACACCAGCACGTAGTTCTTGCGCCGCTACTGCTGCTGCAGCATTAGCTCAGCAGCAGTAGCGGCGCAAGGAACAAGTGCTGATCACTGTCACCGATCTTCGCAGGTTGGTGGAATCTATTGTACTTAAGGACATTGTTTCTTTTGTTTTGCCGCCGCTGCTGCTGCTGTCGTCGAAGTATATTGTTACCACAGATGTTTGTATGGCGAAGTCGTCTGACTCTAAATTGTGTTTGCTATGTAATGAACTGCTCCCTGAAGATGGCATGTTCTCGAGGTGCTGCGACTGTGAGTACGGGTATCACCTGGGCTCTTGCTCAGGAGTCAGTGAAAATACCTTTAAGTCCAGAGGAGAAGGAGCTAAAAAAGCGTGGAGGTGCCAAACGTGTCGCACTTCCAAAGCGCGAGGAGCATCATTGTCAGAAAAAGATAAACAAGAGCCAGAACTTGATCTTCGTAAGGTGCTGACTGAAATGAACCGAAAACTAGGTGACCTCGTGACCATCCGGGAGAGGGTGGACTCCTTGATGACGATAAAGGAAACTGTAATCAACATCGAAACGAAGGTACAGGAATTGTCTGACAAGTATGACAATGTGCTGTCAGAAATGACAGAGCAATCCAAAGAAATCTCAGACCTAAAGAAACGACTATCGGATGTCGAGATGCAAAACAACACTGAAGTTGAAAAGCTAAGACAAGAAGTAAATAAACTGGAACAGTACAGTCGCAGAACTAACTTAGAAATACATGGACTGCCTCGAGGTGAAAATGAAGATCTTCTCTGTAAAGTGAATGATATTGCACGAAAGCTCGAACTCGTTGAACTGACAGCAAATGATCTAGAAGACCTGCACAGACTGCCGCCTAAGCCCGGTAAGATTCCGGTCGTCTTGGCACGCTTTGTATCGCGAGTAACACGTGACCAATGGCTGGCTAAAAGGGCTTATCTAAGAGACACTGATCTGAACGTGCGCTTTTTTGACAACCTAACCGCACACAACAAGAAACTCTTGTGGATGACGAAAGTAAAAGCTCAAGAAAAAAGCTACAAGTTTGTTTGGCACAAAAATGGAAACATTTTCGTGCGCAAGGGAGAAGGCGAACGCGCTATCAAAATCGGATCTGAAGTTGATCTCGGCAAAATAATCTGAGAATGGCTGATACAACTCCTGTTTCATTGTATTATAATCCGACTACTTTCAGCCAACTTATCCAGCAAGATCCGCTGTACCTACAGCAACATTTCTCGATTTTCCACTTGAATGCTAGGAGCATTGCTAATAAACATGACGAAATCACTATCCTTTTGGGCTCTCTTAATTATAGCTTCGACGTTTTGGCTTTTACAGAAACTTGGCAAACTAGTACCAGTGACGAAGTTCATTTTCAGGGTTACAAGAGGGAAGGGGTGTTTAGAACAGACAAAAGAGGAGGAGGCGTTTCCCTGTACTTCCGTGATAGCGCTAGTTATCGTGTTGTGCCTGAGTATTCGGGTGTTACCAGTCACTACGAATCGATCGTTGCAATATGCGACGGTTCCGTAGTCGCTGCGCTGTATCGCCCGCCTTCAGGAACAGTATGTGAATTTATTAATTACATCACTGAACTTTTAGACTATATTACTGCCTTAAATTTACCAGTCACACTAATAGGCGACTTTAATATTAATGTACTTGGCTCGGATCCTTCTTGCAGACAGTTTCTTGACATAATTGAATCTTTCGGGTGCAGTAATGTTATCACCGCCCCAACAAGAATAACCCTTGATAGCGCAACTGTAATTGATCTGTGTATTACAAGCCATTTACCGAGTCAGGCAATCCCCGGAATACTTTCCAGTCCTATAAGCGATCACCTACCCATCTTCTGTATTCTTCCATCTTCGCGAAAAACGAGAGCCTCATCCCATTCTTCACCTGTGATAGCCTCAAGATGCATTAATCGTGACAATATAAACACCTTTTATGCCATGATATCGAGTATTAATTGGGATGATGTATGCAATGAACAGAATCCAAGTGTATGTTATGACATATTTATAACAAAAATCAAACAATGCTATGATGAAGCGTTTCCTATCAGAAATGTGAGAAAACACAAGAAAATAAGAAAACCATGGATAAATAAGGATATGTACAAAAGAATGAACTATCGAAATAAACTTTATGATACTTTTGTCAAAACTAGAGATGAAGCGATATTACGGGAATATAAAAAGACTAGAAATAAGCTGAATGCAGATATTAAAAAAGCACGCAAGCAGTACTATGAGAATAAATTTGCGTCAGTTTATAACGACCCACAGCAAATATGGAACAACCTAAAAAGTCTTATTTCTCGGACCCACGATGCGTTACCTAATGAACTAATAATTGATGGTGATTTATATTCAAACATGTCCTTGGCCAACAAATTTAACATACATTTCTTAGATGCTGGTGCCTCATCATGTTCATTGAGTAGTAATTCTGATCTATACCTGTCACCAGTTCAAAATGCGAACTCAGTGTTTCTTTGCCCTACGACAGAAACAGAGATAATACAGATTATTTTGAACTTAAAAAATAACACAGCAGCTGGGGTAGACGATATCAAGGCAGTACCGATAAAAGCAGTGTCTCATCTTATCAGTCTTCCACTGACACATATTTGCAACACTGCTTTATCAACTGGTACATTTCCACAAAAAATGAAACTTGCGAGAGTGTGTGTTATACATAAAGGTGGCCCGCGCAACAACATAAACAACTACAGGCCAATTTCAGTACTCCCACTATTTTCTAAAATCCTGGAACAAGTAATTAATGTTAGGCTTTCTAAATATCTCGAAGAAAGGAAAATAATAGTGAAGGAACAGTATGGTTTTCAGAAACATAAATCTTCAGAAAAGGCTCTATTACATATTAAAGATAAACTGGTCAATAGTATTGAAAGACAGCTATACACCGTGGGAATTTTCTTAGACTTCCGCAAGGCGTTCGACTCAATTAAACACGACATCCTTCTAAAAAAACTGATGCATTACGGTATAAGGGGCACAGCTTGGGATTTATTTTGCAGCTATTTATCGAACAGATCGCAATATGTAAAAATTAATGAATTCGAATCTGAACCAAGAAAAATAAATTATGGTGTACCCCAGGGGTCAATCCTCGGACCATTGCTTTTTCTACTATATATAAATGATATAGTGAACATACCTGGCACTCCCGACATAATCCTATATGCAGATGATACCAATGTATTTTTTACTGATAAGGATCTAAGTGTGATAGAAGATTTGTCAAATATGTGGCTTCATGAACTAGCGCTCTGGCTAGACTCCAATCAAATAGAACTGAATGTCAACAAAACGAAATATATTATTTTTAAACCGGGTCATAAGCAACTTCGGAGTAATCTTAATCTAAAAATAACTTTAAAAACTTGGAATTAGAACGAGTGTCCTCCCTTAAATTCTTGGGCGTCTGGTTTGAAGAAACACTAAGCTGGTCGCGTCATATAGATCATGTTCGCTCGAAAATATCTCAATCTATTGGCGTCTTATACAAACTCAAAGAAATCCTTCCTTGTTGGCTTAAGCGTCAGCTCTACTACACTCTAGTACAATCCCATCTTCATTATTGTTTATTGGTCTGGGGAACCACTACAAAATCTAATTTGACTAGGATACTTGGTCTACAAAAGAAAGCAGTTCGTTGTATTGAGAACCTGGGTTATACTGATCATACAGCTCCATATTTTGCAAAGCACCGACTTTTGGACATTGAAAGCCTCTTTATCCTTAAACTTGCAATGTATATATATAGTGACTACAACAGAGATGAAAATACATTTAGTGAAACCTACTACCCGAAGACAACGCCATATAATCTGAGAAACGAAATCTACATGAAACCAAAAATACGAACCAATTACGGTTCCCAAGCAATAACTTACAAAATACCCGAGCTCTTAAACAACCACCCCGATATCATTGAGTTAATAAAAAGTTCTACTTCAATTTTCACCTTCAAGAAAAATATGAAACGTTATCTCCTGCCATTTAATGAATAGTGTTGTGAAACTGTTTATTTAATCATTTTCTGTCTATTTATGGGGCTGATTATCAGTTTTATGTTTTCTGTATTTATCCTTGTTAACCAATACTTTGCTTTGTACGCGACACATTCCTAGCAATTGATTACTGTCAATTCTATGAAGTGCCTTATCATGTATATTATTATTTATATGTGTGTAATTTTATTATTTCTGTTTTTTGTATTTTTTGTATAAGAATATTGTTTGTGGACACGATATCGACTCCATAGTTTTCTTTGCGTTTACTGCTGTATGCTGCTGAGCTATGTACAGGGTGGTGGGGCCTCGTCAGGTAAAATTTGTTTGCCTGTTGCCCCTCCACCCGCGACTCAAGGAGTCCAAATAAAGATTATTATTATTATTAAACGGGCCGTTGCCTGAACGACAGGTTCCGTGAACACGAGAGGGAATGTTCCAAGAACGAGCCCGACTCTCAGCACCCTATAGCGACGCATTGTAAGGCATGGCCATCTTGCCAAACCCAGTTTTCCTCGGCCCGGGTTCTGGGTTCCAGCCGCGACCGCTACGGGCGAAAGGTAACCGAGGCCTTCGCGATCCGACACTCTCCGCGCAATATTTCCGCGCCCTCGCTTTCCCTTTCAGAGGGAGATGTCGAGTATCTGCGGCCGCAGTTGATGCCCTTGACGACCCGCACGGCCTCCGCAACGTGACCAGGCTCTCTTGCCCTCGCCACATATTTCCCCCAACCTCTGTGCTTCCTGTTCGGCCACATTTCCCTTTCCCTTCCGCTCCTGTCCTCCCTTTCCACTTCGTGAGGACCGGTTGTGATAACACACCACCGCCGACCTCCTCCTCCTCCTTCTTTCCTCTTCCTCCTCGGGTCCTTTCGCCACCAGCCTCTCATTAAATATTTGTTGTTGTGAGTCGAAACATGTCTCGTCTTGTTTGTCTTTTCGTTTATTCTTTCTGATAATTTAATCATCACCAACGCGCTCACCATCAATTTAAGGTTATCTAACTTGCCATTAACTATTTTAGCTAGTCATTTTTACTATATTTAGCAATTATAAAGTCTACTTTTATTGTAAAGATAGCCTATATTTTCCCTGAACTGTATTTGTTACCCTTATTGAATAATAAACGTTTACTGCAAAAACTGTTAGCACTATTCGGAAGCTAGACGATCGAGGGCAATTGCACAAAGTGTTTGATGCTGCTGATGCAAAAGCATGCACATGTCTTTGTTTTCAAAGTGCACCGCCAGTTGCATGCTGCCTCATAGGCTAGCAGACAAATTATGTTTGCATTATAATCCAGTGTTTATGTAATGCAGGCCTCAGCGCACTATACGCTGTTTCAGATATTTGCATCCACAGCAAGCAAAATGACAGTAGGCCGAGGAAACCATGGCTAAAATGGGGCCATAAGGTTCTCCCCCTGCATAGTCACATGCAGCGCAAATCAACTTCTGAACCGCATAAGCGAAGTGGTGGTATGAATGGAAGCTTGCTCTGAAATTGGCTGGAGAAATCGGCGCCTTCGTATAACAACCTCAAGCTTTCACCGAGAGTGTTTTATGGTGTAGAGTTATCTTGCAAAACTCTGAGACATCTCTATTCATGTGAAACGAGCTTGACAACTGCAACAACGAACACACCAACACAGTCGATCAAGAGTTTCATCTCCCGATGGTGGTGCCTCTGCATTATCATCAATTAGGTTGTAACGGCGTTTCTTAACATTTCACAAGAATGGAGCTATATGTCATGAAATTTCACAAGTTGTAATCCAGCCGTTCAAAGAAACACCTTTGAAAAGTCAGCTTTTTAAATGCAGGTGCCTATTTTTCTGTCCAATTTTAGACCGTTCTTTCCATTCAGTACACCCGACATACACGGCGTCCCAGATAACGTGCACCATACTTATAACACCGGAGCGCTCTGCAGGAGTGAAATCAACTCTCCGTCTTTAGCAAGCGTCTTGCGAAAGCGCACAAATTTTTTTAATGCGCCTTGTTATCTGAATAACAAAGATTAATGAGGTAACCTTTCAAATATTCTTTTAGGGGCCGAGATGTCACTTGGAAAGTTGCAGGGCGCATTGAGAAACACCCAGTTAAAGTGTTTGCAATATGATACTCTTTTGTGTTTTTGTTTTCCGGCCTTCAAAGAGCGCACATTTGCGGCGCACTCCGCGCGCCGTGATTGGGAAGCGAGTTGTCACATGGTATTTCTTCTGTTTCGCGGGCGTTTTATTGAAGGCTAGGAAAAAAGAGCACGCAAAGTGCACCTTGTTGAAAATAGTTTAGTTGGGTCCTTCTTAATGCGCTCTACAGCTTTCCGATTCACACCTCGACCTTTAAATGAAGATTTGAAAAAGTTAGCTTGTTAGTCGTAATTAAATAACTAGGCGCACACAAAAAATTCAATGCACTTTCGCAAGGGACTTGCTAACAGCGTAAAGTTAATTTCACTGCCGCGTAAAGCCCGATTCTTTTTAAAGGTTGGTGTAACTTATCTGGGAAAGCCTGTGTACTGTTAGTGTACATTTAGTACACTAAAATCATACATGTAACGTACCAAATGTACACTTATATTAAGCTAGGAATATACTTGAGGTGCGCTTATTGTATACAAGAAGTGAACTTGCGGTGCACTAAAGGTTCACTATTTCGTTTTATAGAAGTGCGGAACTATACTGTGTTTCACCTTATGATGTACCGCAGGAAATGCTACAAGCGCGAGCTCCTTGCTCTGGGGCACATCTCGACGGCACAAGTTCTCGTGACTTAAGAGCGGTTGCCAACGCTATGAGCTCGCGCTTCTAGCCTTTGCTGCGGTACAACATAAGGTGAAACGGAGTATAGTACGATTCTTATTTTAAACTACATTCTCACCTAGGGTAGCCCAACTTTATTTCTTGTTGCAAAATATACAGGTGGGGATACACGATACGGCGAACTCTGCACGCGATCGACCAGATAAAGTTCCATTGCGGTGCGCGCCCCAGTAACGTCAGTCATAGGCTATGCTTCAGCCGACATCATTTCAGCCAGCAGAAACTAAAAAAAAAAAAAAAATTATGTCGTGCTTATGGCAGCGGGGCGCGCGCTCTTTTCGTTTGGAGCTTCTGATCTTGACTTGGAAGACGCCGGCTCGAACACTGCGCTAACGTATATCTCCGTTTGAAGGTTTCACAGAACTGCTCTTGACACCGTTGAGGCACGAAACTAGGTTCAGGTGACCGAGGAGTCTCTAAGCAACACGCGTAGTGCAAGTGGCACCTTCTTGACGTGGCGCACTCAGAAAACGATCCAAGGCCGCAATTTAGGGCTCCAGGCATGAGCAGTTTGGAGCACGCAATGCTAATACACTGTACTTGCGTTCGCTCATATATGAAATACTAAAACTCACAACCCTTTCACCGGCTTCCAACGCCAACGAAGCGTGCTACAGCGAGTGGACTTGTAAGCGGGTAGGCTTTCCCTCAAACTGGAAGGCTGCGATTGGCAAAACGACGGCGCGTCAAAATTAAAGAAACTAAACGTTCTGGAAGATTGGTAATTAAAAAAAAAAGAACGCAGTTCTAATCTGTTTGATTCTTTTCTGTCTTTTTTTTTAGGGGAAGGAGGAGGCGGGAGTTGTAGGTGTGGAAGAATAGGCGGCGACATTGGAAGCTTTGTTGATTGTCAAGAGTCGCTACTTGCCCGAAATTAATGTAATTCTTCATCAATTTTTTAGATTAGCTAGAATATTTTCATTGATTTTAGGCTATTTTACTTTCATACCTTGTCAATTAAATTGCTGTAATTGGCACCAGTGATAATACTTTGCACACTTTCGATTGCCATACTTGTCAGCGCGTTTTAAGTTAGATCATCAGCATTGAATTAGAGCTTGAAAGACCACATAATAATATATCTTAATATGTATTATAATAATACTAGATTGCGTCCATGTAGGCCCCTAACGAACGCCGCGATCACAAAATATGCCATCTAACCAAAATAGTATTTAGAGAAAGGTCTTATTTTGTATTCTTTTTGCAGCATATGAAAAACACTGACATCGTTATCAAGATAGTTAAACAGTTAAACATTGGATGGAACATAAAGTCCTATACCCCCCCCCCTCCCTCCTCACCCGTTGCTTTAAGAAACACACTTCTGCTGTCTGATCCAGATTCCGTCTTTGGGTTTTGTTGTGAATACAGAGTTTTTAATCATACGTTTTTTGAACATGTTCGAAACGTGACGATATCTTCTAAAATTTGCATTGAATCGATGATTCTTGTGCTGGGAATAATGTTAAAGCAATTACTCATCTAAATACCCCCAATAGGCATGAAACAGTTCATTATTTCCCATGACATTATTTTAACGAGGAAAAGCAACAAGAACACACAACTATCATCACATATCTTTTTCAACAAATACAATATTCTATGGTACCCTTAAGGTGTAGGAACGACCCTGTCTCTAAAGGGGCGCTGAGCTCTCCAAAGTATTTGAAGTGGCTGCATCGGAGACGTATGTCAGAAATTAAGTTTCCGCGAACAACTTATTTAGCTCAATAATTACGCTGTGACACACCTTGAGGATATAAAATAACTCGAAATTAAAACATATACCAACAAATTAAAACCAGAATAAAAGATAGTTTTGGTTTCGTTCGAGAAATAAAACGTGCCTATTGGAGTAAATTTTACTCTAAACACCGTTTCTGTTTACAGGATAAATAGGTGACCTGCGCTCGTAATACCCCAGCTTCCTGGTATAAGCTGGAATAATTTGCAGCGCTCAGTGAAGCCAGCGCGTAAGACAGGCTCAGTAAGTGGTATACCGGCAACAACGTTACTAGAACACTCAGTTGGGAAACTCACCATTGAAACCTGGGCCGCTGGCGTCCACCGAGACCGAGCTAATTGCGACAACAGCGCCACTCTTTTATGATTTGTCTTTACTGTGGTCATCTTGAGCTTTTAGAAAGCATGTTTTTGCGTAAAAACCAACAGAAAAAAACTTTTTGTAGTAACTTTTATGGGAGTTCAATACAAAATAAAGGGCGCGTGCAGTTTCTTCTTAGTTTGTAAGGTTTCGCGGCACAATTAATATTCTTTTTATACAACCATGCCTCAGCGGTGCTTTCAGGTATCGCGTCCCGACCTAGGCGCATCCTAACTTCGGTGTTAAATCGTGGCGCCTCCGCTTGGGAGACAGAGGTGGCACCCCTGAAACCCCTTCCACCGTATTTGTTGCGGCGCCAAAATGGCCAATTATAGCCAAAATAAAAGTCACGTGCCTCGAGTGGACGCTGTGGGAGAAATGGCGGTGTTGCGATCGCCACTAGCTCGGTTCTTGAGTACGGATCGGTGCAACTTTTTCGGAGCAGTCTCTGTGGCAGTTTCCCAACCGAGTGGTTCTAGTAACTTTGACTGGCACGCATCTCCGACCCTCACTATAGCCGCGATTTTGGAAAAGGAGTGACGCCACCTATAGTGAGTTGGAGTCGCGAATATATAGGTTTAAAGTTGTGGCCCCTAGTAAGTCTTCCCTCGGGGTAAAAGGGAATCGGCCGGAGCTCGCGCATCGCCCCCGCGAAATCGCGTATCGTCCGCGTGTTCCCAGTGTTTTTTTTTTATATTGCAGGAGATTGTACGTCGATATACAAGAACTTAAACAATCGCGGCACAGATCTGAAATACACACACGCGAACACGTGTATATACGGGTTGAGAAAAACGCCTACTACTCATCAACCTACGTTTATGATTTAGATCAAGGTACCTACAATGTTCTTTACTTTTTCTTCTAACTTTTGAACGCATATACGAAGTCATTAGTGCCCTGGTGTAGACGCCATAAGCACGCGCCAGATTGAGCCGCCATGACCGACATTTTCTTGTCTTACCGAGATGCCGTGCGACTGAAGCGCGTGTTGACAAGCCTCCACAGAGGCCTATGCTGGAATGGACGCATTAACACTTAATGTTGCAATAACCTGTCCTGCTGTGTCGATGATGAAGTAAAGCGAACGGAATAAAAGGAAACAAAACTGGAGGTCGGTTATGGCGGCGCCCATGCACAGCTGCCTCAAAGCGTATATATGCGCTGACCATAGACGGGATTAGAGCACAGGCATTTAAAGTTCTCAATATCGCCACGGGGTGGCGTCAGTGCCCCACTGGCTGTGGAAACTTGTTAGGACACATTTCTTGCGAGCGCGGACAGATGACGGCGTGGTCCATATTTCGAGAGGCTTGGCGATACGACGCAAAGCAACGGAGGCCGCACTGGATTGGTTGGTTATAGGTAGGGCTCCGTGTTTTCGGATAAATCCGAAAAACTCCGAAAACCACCCGCCGGTAAAATTTTGGTCAATTCGGATTTATCCGATAAACTCCAAATGTTTATGTGCCAATGCCACCCCCCCCCACCAAAAAAAAAAAATATATATATATATATATTTTTTTGTTTGATTTGAACGGAGTTAATGCTCCTGGGAAAATGGCCCCATAATTATCTTTCAAATCTCAGACCGTTGTCAAAAGGGGTCTTGCCGCTTGTCTGTTCGGTTCACGACAAAAGCAACTCTTTTGGTTTCCACTTTCAGCCATTCGATTTGTGATTTAGAGAAAGGAGAAGGTATGTTTTTGTAACAGTGAAAGCTATGGACCATAGAGATTGTATTGAATAGAAAAAAGGGACAATTGAAACTCTCTATAACATCCTTAACCACTCCACCTCGCGCGGCCGCGAGCTCAATTGATAGAATAGGTTGGGATGACTACGAACTTCGTAGCGACTGCCCCCGGGAGTTTATTGATTATAAGTTATCGACGTTTATTGAAGCAACACTTGTGTGCGACTTTTGTCGTGGGACAAATTAATATTGCCAATGGCAATGGCACCAATGTCAAATTCAAATGAAGAAATTTTAATTGATACAAGCGCGTTTTATTTTTTATCTGGCATACGTTCACATCCGGTTATTATTTACATATTTATTTTCAACAGGAAACACTGCGAAATTAAACTCCGAATTTCGGAGAATTGGGAATCAAACAAATATAAACTCCGATAAACTCCGAATCTTTGGCGAAAAAATAAACTCCGAAAAACACCCTCCGAATTCGCCGAAAAATAAACTCCGAAAACACGGAGCCCTGGTTATAGGTAGGGCTCCGTGTTTTCGGATAAATCCGAAAAACTCCGAAAAAGTACCCGCCGGTAAAATTTTTTGGCAATTCGGATTTATCCGATAAACTCCGAATTGTTATGTGCCCATGTATATATATATATATAATATATATATATATATATATATATATATATATATATATTTACAATTTGAGCAACGCAGGAATAATGGTCCTGGGAAAATGACACCATAATTAACTTTCAAGCCTCGGACCGTTTTCAAAAGGGGGTCTTACCATTCGTGTCACGACAAAAGCCACTCTTTTGGTTTCCAGTTTGGGCCAGGGGATTTGGGATTTAGAGAAAGGAGAGGGAGTGCTTCTGGGGGTAACAGTGAAAGCTGTGGACCATAGAGATTGTATAAAATAGGGAAGAGGGGCAGTTGAACCTTTTCTCTATTACACCCTTAACCACTCCACCTCGCGGAACCGCGGGATAGATTGATGGGATGACTACGAGCTTCCTTGCGGCTACCTCCGGCAGTTCATTGATTTTAAGGTATCGAAGTTTATCGAAGCCACATTTGTGTGCGACTTTTGTCTTGGGACAAATTAGTATTGTCAAAGACACCAACGCCAAATTCAACTGAAGAAATCTTAAATGATACAAGCGCGTTTTCATCTGGCACACGTTTGCATCCGGTTATTATTTATATTTTTAATAGTAAACACTAAGAAATTAATCTCCGAATTTCGGAGAATTGGGGATTTACGAAAAATAAACTCCGAAAACATGGAGCAGTAGTTATAGGGAGCGATGCCGTTACGTAACACATAGCAACCGAAGATTGCCAGCGACGTACCCCATCGACAATTTTGGCGCCGCGCAGGGGGGGGGACGGCGGGTGTATCACTGCGGCGCGTGTTAACACGGATGGTTGATTACAAAATATTAACCTACCTTTGGCCACACGTACAGAACGCCTCGTGGCGCCCCGCCGGTGGCCCAGGTAGGTCCGAGCCCAATTATCCCCCACTGCACGTCGGTTGCTAGGCATTGAAGCACATTCAGTTTTCAGAGTTGTTTCTTTAATGTTAACTTTGTATCTTTCTTAATTAAGACTTAGTGATACTCTACTATCACGAATCATATCTGTCGAAAAACTTCATCATTTTTTTACCCACATGTAGAGTGTGGTTTGATTTGGGAGTTGAATGCGGAGTTGGTCGTAGAACATACTTTTTCACAAATGGAGAGATACTGCATAGCCTATGGTGACCGCAGACCCGGAAAAATCGCCGGATCGGGTGCTTCAGTTCTTTAGTCTGCGGGGAGAACATACCTAAAGTTATTTTCTTGTATCTTTTTTATTCCTCTCGAATTAAAACAGCGCAAAAACAAATCGGCTACAGAAACCACTATTGTTCGTTGTGTATGAATTGCGATAGCATTCGAAAGGAGGCCCACGACGTAGGTTCACCATGAATACGACGACGCTAATCGTGAGTAAACACCTTATTTTATAATTGGTTAAAGACGCAATCATTGACGTCAGCGTGACAGCAGCGCGCCACTTTAAAATTGAGTGATTGCTCGTCTCTGTGTAATCATTTAAAGTTTAAGCTGTTTCCCCACGATCATTGCAGCTTCGTGTGCGTGTCCTGTCCTGTCTCTGCATAGCCGCCTAGCGTTGAAGCTGTTTCACCACCATCATTGACCATGCATCTTCTAGCTCAACTCAAACCGATAACTGCTTCCTTTCTTGGGCGCAAATGTAAATGTGTGCGTACTGCCGCTCCGCGTATGTGCGTCGCGGGTTTTATCTGCTAGCTAGAACGACGTCGAGGAAGACCTCTAGGGTGATCTCAAATACGACCTCTTGGACGACCTCGAGGACGACCTCTAGGGACGAGCCTCAAGGACGACGTATAGAACAACCTCTAGGACGACCTCTGGGGCGATCTCAAGGATGACCTCTAGGACGACCCTAAGAACGACGTCGGGAACGACGTCCTAGAGAATGACGTCAAAGACGACGTATAGGACGAGCTCTAGGACGACCTCGAGGACAATCTCTACAGCGACGTGGAGGAGGATGTCGTGGGCGTCAGGATCTCTTGAAGAGGGCGCGAATGTGAAGGGCTGCGTACTGTCGCTTCGCATACGCGCTCTTCGCATACGCGCGCTTCGCATACGTACTATACGCATACGCACGAATGCGTATGCGCATACGCATTCGGGGCTAGATCCCGTATCGCGAAAACCGGATGAAGTATCTAAAGATTACTACCGCATTAAAGAGGAAGGACGGAGTCAAAGAAACCAGAGAGTGTCTAGTGCTTGCGCTACGTTGTTCACGAATGTGTTGAAAATCAGATGTGACAAGGGTAAGTCCCTGCGGGACAACCAATAGGGAACAGCACAGGTACGACTTCCCACCACGACATCCAACAAAATCTGTGTCAATCAGATTGATCCTATACTTTAAACCTGGACCACAAATCGGGAGAAGGAGCAATCGCAAGCAAACAAAACATCTAAAAAAGTGACCCAGCTGAAGAGTTCAGTATCGCAAAACGCCAGTACGCATCTCCCAGCTGCACCTCGAGCGCTAACGAATCTGAACGGTACAATCGCTTATCGAATCTTTAACATCACGGAGTGGCGGTTTCACATAACAAAGATATTCGCAACTTTCATGACCTATAGAGCACGACGGCGGCTATCAAGATGGCTGTCATCTGGAAGATCGCCTTAGAACATCAGTACGAGGCGGGGGTATGCTACACGTGAGTAATTCTGGATTTTGCTTTACGCGAGCAGCACTGGAGCCTTACGTTATTTTTTCACGTCAGGAAGGTGTAGGCAAGCACCTTTAATGTGAAGCCGATCATTCAGGAGCTAGAGAGCGCGATTCTCACACCGCGGTACCACCATCGCTGAAAGTTGCGAATAGAAAGAGGTCTGCGATCTCGCAGTCAAATTTTAGATGGAGTCCTTTCAACCTTTAGAAATCCCCACGGTACACACAATTCCAGGTGAAAGAGACAAGGTACCTGCCTTTTCTAATTCGTTGTTTTTTTTCGGCTGCAATGCGAGAAAACTTGTTGAAATCACGCTGCTAACTACGCAGTACCCTCAAGCAAAATTCAACACTTTCTCCGCTGTATTGCAACGAAACTCTGGTAAAAATGAACCGAAGCCTCTTCCGAAAAGCCCGCACACTAAGAAAAAAATATCTAGAAGTGTATTTGGGTTCAAAGGGGCAAGAAATTTCCCAAACGCCAAGGTGAAGCGACTCCAGTACGAACAGGTTGCGAACTACACCTGAAGATGTTAAACTAAAAGGCGACAACTTCCTGCAAGAAAAAGGATCAACCATCCATACAGACGGTTTTCGGAATCGCCTTTCATTCTTATATTTTTACAATTTCTTTATCAGTTCTGAAGGCAATGCCTATCGCATCATCCATATTAATATTCGTAAAAAACCTCAGACCAGTTAATATCTACTATATCCTTATTTTCCCCTTTTATCATGTTTTTGTGCTAGCTGAGATCAATCTGCCCGTAGATTGTTTTATTAAAGGGGCCCTGCAATCGTATTTAAGTATCTACCTTTCTTGCGGTTTCCACGTCTCTTGGGGTTCGGGCAAGCCAGCGGGCACGGAGAGAGTAACTAAATATCAGTGCATCAAATTTTAACCTGACGACGCGGAAACCGCCTCCACCTACGAGGGCGACCCGCGTTGCCGCAAGCGCGCGATATCTGACGTCTTAGGTCCTGGCCTTACTACTGGGGAGAGCCGCTAAAAGCTTTTTTGTTAGGCGGGATACAAAATATAAGTGCCACGAACCGTTTCAGTTATGTATGAAAGTAGTTTTTGTTCAGTATTTTAGATCAGAAAAGAAACAAATGCAGTTTATAAAGTACGGAAACAAGAAATGACCCGTCGACATACCCGCCACCAAGAGGCGGAAAAAACGGCGCATACTAGAAAGGGCTAGTGGGATGAGACACCGACGAACAGCGAGCGTAGAAAGATCCCGGGTGTACGCGGCGGCGCTGCGGTCGTATACCGGCTCGAGGATCAGACCGGTTCCGAGCGTTCCAAAGGCCTTCGGCGCGGGCCCTGCTGGCGATTTGACCATTTGGCGGCATGGCAGCGCGAAGTGGCTCCCGTTCCGAACTGATATTTACCCCGTGTTTGCTGTCGTTTGCAATCAATGAAGTGTTATGCCGAAATAGTCTATAATCGCACAGCAAATGCAATGCGAGCCGCCCAGGCCACCCGCTTCATACAGCCTATCCAACACATGCTTTAGTGGCGCCCTCTTGAACCGTCGACACGGAGTGCGGCAGCCGTGAGTGCTCGAATGGCTCACCACCTCTCCTCTTGTTCACGGCCACTCAAGCCAGGACCTACGACGTCATGAAGCAGGTTATTTTTTGCTTGTTTTGTAATTCTAATTTGCCTATAAGTTTTAAAACAAAGCGAAATTTGTGGAAATGAAGGTTTCATTAAGTTACTACGTTCAGTGCGCTCAGGTTCGGTGCAAATTAAAAACAATCAAAAATTTGTTGCATGGCCCCTTTAAGTACGCGATACTAGGCTATCAAGCGTTTTCATACACTCGGTCAGTGGCAAGGGGAGGGGTATTGCTTAAACAGTCGGAAATAATAAACACAAGTTCGGGACGAAAACAGACGCATACAAGTCTTTCAACTCTCAACGATATTTCTTTCGTCTCCGTTCATACGACGGCCTTCGAGCAGGTTCAAGAAATTGTTAGTCAGTGTCCGAGATAAATATAGTCTGCTCACAAGCGGAAGTGGTTTTTTCGCCACCAGTGGGATAGTGCAATAATTTTAATGTTAAAATAACTGCCAGCTTGTACTTTTCGTATTGTTTATCTAGACACATGTGACAAAAACGCACGATTTTTGCCACAAAGAGACATATATTGCTGCGAAGTCCCAAAGAAAAAAAAATGAAAGACGTTTACAACTCCCTGTAATGCCCAATTAGAGCGCAGCACTTGAGGAGGAGGAAAGGGAGTATGGAAAGGAGGGTATGCCCCTCCTCCCCCGCTTGCCCTCTCCTCCTCCCCTCCCCTCCTTCTCCCTCTTCCTCTCCTACACACTCCTTCCCTAGTGCAGAAGACATTTGTATGAGAAATTTCTTGCGTCCAATAAACACCTATGAATCCTACAAGATATATAAGAACATGTCAGAACCATATAAGAAACTTACTACGGGGATGAGTTGAGCTAGTTGGTTATGATACATTACGGGTGGAACCAGCTGAACAATGAAGTAAGGAGAAACACAAAAGACAACCAATCGCTGGACTACCAACTATTTTAATACATCGTCCTCCTCTTCTACTAAATATTATGCGTATCAATTTTTTTTTCCTAATTGTGTTTTTTCTATTTCTATTTTGTCTTAGCAGGGAGGGCGCCCTTCAGGAAGAGCTTTTCTTGCGGTTGCAGGGTTATTGAGGTGGAGCTCACACAGTTTTCTTCTACATTTTCTATAGCCAAGGCCTCCAACATCTCCCTTGCAAACTTGTTTTTATGGTGCCCTATGTTGCTCGCTTGCTCAAGCATTGGTTTGCACTTGCAAGTTCGACAGTGGGCAGCGAGGTTTCCTGGTCCCGCCAGATTCCTAACGTTGGCCACATATTCACGTGCATGGTCGTTTATGCATCTCCCGGTCTGTCCAATATAGCAACGTTCACATGTTAACGGTATGCTGTAAACGACTACTTTTTGGCACGGAAGGTATTTTGCCCTGTGTCGGGTGTCACACGTATCTTTCTTGTCCGTTTGCGTCTGATTGATACTGCGGCATAGGGAATAAGCCTTATAGGGGGCCGAGCAAACAACTTGAACGTTTTGCCGGTTTGATATTATATTCAATTTGTGGATGACCCCATTAATATATGGGCTACAGCAAAGGGTTTCTTTGTTTTCCTTGGTTGTTCTTCACTTTCGACATTGTTCATCTTGACACTGCGGAATAAATCTTCACATATGCAGGCCAATAAGGTTTTCGGATATCCAGCATTGGGAAGTGAGGAAATTTGGGCATCAAAGCTTTGTTGGACTTGATATGGACAGGTCTTCTTTGGGCTTGCGGAAGGGCTGTGATGTCCACTCCTTGCTTAACATTTTTTGAGTGCTGGGTATCATAAGAAAAAACCTTTTTCAGATTGTGCTTGGTATTGCCAACAGACATGCCCTGCTTGGAATTTCAATGCCAAATCAAGAAACCGAATTGATTTATTCACTGGAGTTACGTGGGTGAAAGTGAGGCCCATGCAGCTTTTTTTCGAATTGTGTCAAGGTGGGTTTAAGGCATCCATCGGCTTGGTCTTCGACTTTTGTGGTGCGCAAAATAAGAAAATCATCTACATACCTAAAAATAACACCTATGCGTGCATCTTGGATGGCTTCCTGGATGGCTTTTCTACACATCACAAGAAAGATTTTGCATGTGCAGAAAGTGGCATTTGCATTGGCTTTCAAGTGGCCCCCACTTGAGAGCCAATGCAAATGCCACTCTTCTGCACATACCGCTGATCTTCTTGGGCCACTACCATCGCTGACAGGTAGAATCATAAAATTTGCAAGAAGGTGCCTAAACTCATTCCTGCGGCGTTTTCGCTGCCCACTGTCGACCTCGCAAGTGCAAACCAAAGCTTGAGCAAACCAACATCATAGGGCACCATCAAAACCAGCTTGCAAGGGAGATGTCGGAGGCCTTGGCTATAGAAAATGAAGAAAAAACTGTGTGAGCTCCTCCCCAATGACCCTGCAACCGCAAGAAAAGCTCTTCCTGAAGGGTGCCCTCCCTGCTAAGTAAAAATAGAAACAAAAAACACAATTAGAAAAAAATGATACGCATAAGATTTAGAAGAAGAAGGGGATGATGTATTAAAACAGTTGGTAGTCCAGCGATTGCTTGTCTTTTCTGTTTCTCCTTCCTTCATTGTTCAGCTGGTTCCACCCATAACATATAAGAAACTTATGAGAATCTTCTCACAAGTGACTTATATGGTTCTTGTATCTTTTTATATATCTTACACAGTTTTTATATAGTTCTTATATGATTCTTAAATGTTCTTATATATCTTGTATAATTCATATGTGTTTACTGGACGCAGAAATTTCTCATACAGATATTTTTCAATAAGGTCCGACCTCCTCCTCTCTCATTCTTCTTCCCTCCTCCTCCCTCTCCATCCCTCATCGTTTCTCCCTCGTGACGTCGCTCGTGATCCTAGTGACCCTCGTGACGTCACTCTTGAAGGCCTCGTGAAGGTCGTGACCTTCACGAGTGATCGTGACGTCACTCGTGACCCTAGTGACCCTCATGACGTCACGTGTGACATCATTATGAGAAACAGACCATAATGTGACGCGTGTTTACGACGACGGCGATGGCGACGGGGACGCCGCTCAAGCCGTAAACGGGGGCCTAAGAGCTTCGCTCTAAAACGAATTACTTACCGAGCTGCAGTCTCGAGTGGCGGTTACGGGAAGTACGGCGAACCGCCTTGTGAGGTACACGCGGAAGTCAAGAAAACCTGTCCCTCCACGGCTACTCTTGCCTTCAACCTCGTGGTGAACCTTTTTTTTTTTTTTTTGTCGATCGCTCGTCGTGATTGTTGGCAATGCTATTTCTTGAAAATTCGTCAATCGGAGGAAGTATCTAAGGGATCTGAAGAAAAAGACCCAATGGAAAACCATATGGTTGCCCAGAGAACGCCATTCAAAACACGGCGTGAGATTTGAGAGGCACTTTGACCTTCGATTTGTTACATTTTTTAGGGCGCAGCTCTTAGGCCCGCATTTACGGGTTGAGTGGTGGCGCCGTCGCCGTCGGCGTAGCCGCGCGTTGCATTATGAGGCGTTTCCCTTAACGGCATCACATGTGACATCACGAGGATCACGAGGGAGGAGAAGGATGAAAGGAGGAGGGAAGAGGAGGGAGGAGGAGCAGGAAGAGGAGGCAGGACGAAGGGAGGACGAGAGAGGAGGGGGCGAGGAGGGAGGAGACGGAGATGAGAAGCTGTAGAAGAGGCGGAGGAGGGAAGGAGGAGGCGGAGGTCGAGAGGAGGAGGAAGGGAGATGCCAGCTACCCGTTGTTTAGGCAAGTGCTATCACCATTCATAAATCACAGGGATGCACGTATGAAAACATGGTGTACTCGTTAACGAAGTGGTCATCTACATGGGTAAGGGTCTGCGATGTACTCATCGCTGGGGCTCGACACCGCAGCGGAAGCCATGACGCGTTTTCGCTTGTACATTCAGGTGCTGCTCTTTTCGGCTATCGTCCCGCCGAAGCTCTTCGTGGCTTTCCCGACTGACGCCCATGGTGCCAGTGATGACGCTGAGCAATCCCTGGAGCATGACTCGACAACAGTGCCGTTTTTGCTCGCCCCGCCGTGCCAGGAAATTCCATCTACCCCGCCTGGCAACCGGCAATATCGTCGGAGGACTGTCTACAAAAGCAGCTTCTACTCGCCGGTTAGTTGGGGCTCGACACCGCAGCGGAAGCCATGACGTGTTTTCCCTTGTACATTCAGGTGCTGCTCTTTCGGCTATCGTCCCGCCGAAGCTCTTCGTGGCTTTCCCGACTGACGCCCGTGGTGCCAGTGATGACGCTGAGCAATCCCTGGAGCATGACTCGACAGCAGTGCCGTTTTTGCTCGCCCCGCCGTGCCTGGACACTTCCATCTACCCCGCCTGGCAACCGGCAACATCGTCGGAGGACTGTCTACAAAAGCAGCTTCTACTCGCCGGTTAGTTGGGGCTCGACACCGCAGCGGAAGCCATGACATGTTTTCGCTTGTACATTCAGGTGCTGCTCTTTCGGCTATCGTCCCGCCGAAGCTCTTCATGGCTTTCCCGACTGACGCCCGTGGTGCCAGTGATGACGCTGAACAATCCCTGGAGCATGACTCGACAGCAGCTGCCGTTTTTGCTTGCCCCGCCGTGCCTGGACACTTCCATCTACCCCGCCTGGCAACCGTGAACATCGTCAGAGGACTGTCTACAAAAGCAGCTTCTACTCGCCGGTTAGTTGGGGCTCGACACTGCAGCGGAAGCCATGACGCGTTTTCGCTTGTACATTCAGGTGCTGCTCTTTTCGGCTATCGTCCCGCCGAAGCTCTTCGTGGCTTTCCCGACTGACGCCCGTGGTGCCAGTGATGACGCTGAGCAATCCCTGGAGCATGACTCGACAACAGTGCCGTTTTTGCTCGCCCCGCCGTGCCTGGACACTTCCATCTACCCCGCCTGGCAACCGGCAACATCGTCGGAGGACTGTCTACAAAAGCAGCTTCTACTCGCCGGTTAGTTGGGGCTCGACACCGCAGCGGAAGCCATGACGTGTTTTCGCTTGTACATTCAGGTGCTGCTCTTTTTCGGCTATCGTCCCGCCGAAGCTCTTCGTGGCTTTCCCGACTGACGCCCGTGGTGCCAGGGGATGACGCTGAGCAATCCCTGGAGCAAGACTCGACAACAGTGCCGTTTTTGCTCGCCCCGCCGTGCCTGGACACTTCCATCTACCCCGCCTGGCAACCGGCAACATCGTCGGAGGACTGTCTACAAAAGCAGCTTCTACTCGCCGGTTAGTTGAGGCTCGACACCGCAGCGGAAGCCACGACATGTTTTCGCTTGTACATTCAGGTGCTGCTCTTTTCGGCTATCGTCCCGCCGAAGCTCTTCGTGGCTTTCCCGACTGACGCCCGTGGTGCCAGTGATGACGCTGAACAATCCCTGGAGCATGACTCGACAGCGCTGCCGTTTTTGCTTGCCCCGCCGTGCCTGGACACTTCCATCTACCCCGCCTGGCAACCGGCAACATCGTCGGAGGACTGTCTACAAAAGCAGCTTCTACTCGCCGGTTAGTTGGGGCTCGACACCGCAGCGGAAGCCATGACGTGTTTTCGCTTGTACATTCAGGTGCTGCTCTTTTCGGCTATCGTCCCGCCGAAGCTCTTCATGGCTTTCCCGACTGACGCCCGTGGTGCCAGTGATGACGCTGAACAATCCCTGGAGCATGACTCGACAGCGCTGCCGTTTTTGCTTGCCCCGCCGTGCCTGGACACTTCCATCTACCCCGCCTGGCAACCGTGAACATCGTCGGAGGACTGTCTACAAAAGCAGCTTCTACTCGCCGGTTAGTTGGGGCTCGACACCGCAGCGGAAGCCATGACGTGTTTTCGCTTGTACATTCAGGTGCTGCTCTTTTCGGCTATCGTCCCGCCGAAGCTCTTCATGGCTTTCCCGACTGACGCCCGTGGTGCCAGTGATGACGCTGAACAATCCCTGGAGCATGACTCGACAGCAGCTGCCGTTTTTGCTTGCCCCGCCGTGCCTGGACACTTCCATCTACCCCGCCTGGCAACCAGTGAACATCGTCGGAGGACTGTCTACAAAAGCAGCTTCTACTCGCCGGTTAGTTGGGGCTCGACACCGCAGCGGAAGCCATGACGCGTTTTCGCTTGTACATTCAGGTGCTGCTCTTTTCGGCTATCGTCCCGCCGAAGCTCTTCGTGGCTTTCCCGACTGACGCCCGTGGTGCCAGTGATGACGCTGAACAATCCCTGGAGCATGACTCGACAGCAGCTGCCGTTTTTGCTTGCCCCGCCGTGCCTGGACACTTCCATCTACCCCGCCTGGCAACCAGTGAACATCGTCAGAGGACTGTCTACAAAAGCAGCTTCTACTCGCCGGTTAGTTGGGGCTCGACACCGCAGCGGAAGCCATGACGTGTTTTCGCTTGTACATTCAGGTGCTGCTCTTTTCGGCTATCGTCCCGCCGAAGCTCTTCGTGGCTTTCCCGACTGACGCCCGTGGTGCCAGTGATGACGCTGAACAATCCCTGGAGCATGACTCGACAGCAGCTGCCGTTTTTGCTCGCCCCGCCGTGCCTGGACACTTCCATCTACCCCGCCTGGCAACCAGTGAACATCGTCGGAGGACTGTCTACAAAAGCAGCTTCTACTCGCCGGTCAGTTGGGGCTCGACACCGCAGCGGAAGCCATGACGCGTTTTCGCTTGTACATTCAGGTGCTGCTCTTTTCGGCTATCGTCCCGCCGAAGCTCTTCATGGCTTTCCCGACTGACGCCCGTGGTGCCAGTGATGACGCTGAACAATCCCTGGAGCATGACTCGACAGCGCTGCCGTTTTTGCTTGCCCCGCCGTGCCTGGACACTTCCATCTACCCCGCCTGGCAACCGTGAACATCGTCAGAGGACTGTCTACAAAAGCAGCTTCTACTCGCCGGTTAGTTGGGGCTCGACGCCGCAGCAGAAGCCATGACGTGTTTTCGCTTGTACATTCAGGTGCTGCTCTTTTCGGCTATCGTCCCGCCGAAGCTCTTCATGGCTTTCCCGACTGACGCCCGTGGTGCCAGTGATGACGCTGAACAATCCCTGGAGCATGACTCGACAGCGCTGCCGTTTTTGCTTGCCCCGCCGTGCCTGGACACTTCCATCTACCCCGCCTGGCAACCGTGAACATCGTCAGAGGACTGTCTACAAAAGCAGCTTCTACTCGCCGGTTAGTTGGGGCTCGACACTGCAGCGGAAGCCATGACGTGTTTTCGCTTGTACATTCAGGTGCTGCTCTTTTCGGCTATCGTCCCGCCGAAGCTCTTCATGGCTTTCCCGACTGACGCCCGTGGTGCCAGTGATGACGCTGAACAATCCCTGGAGCATGACTCGACAGCGCTGCCGTTTTTGCTTGCCCCGCCGTGCCTGGACACTTCCATCTACCCCGCCTGGCAACCGTGAACATCGTCAGAGGACTGTCTACAAAAGCAGCTTCTACTCGCCGGTTAGTTGGGGCTCGACACCGCAGCGGAAGCCATGACGCGTTTTCGCTTGTACATTCAGGTGCTGCTCTTTTCGGCTATCGTCCCGCCGAAGCTCTTCGTGGCTTTCCCGACTGACGCCCGTGGTCCCAGTGATGACGCTGAACAATCCCTGGAGCATGACTCGACAACAGTGCCGTTTTTGCTCGCCCCGCCGTGCCTGGACACTTCCATCTACCCCGCCTGGCAACCAGGAACATCGTCGGAGGACTGTCTACAAAAGCAGCTTCTACTCGCCGGCCAGTTGGGGCTCGACACCGCAGCGGAAGCCATGACGCGTTTTCGCTTGTACATTCAGGTGCTGCTCTTTTCGGCTATCGTCCCGCCGAAGCTCTTCGTGGCTTTCCCGACTGACGCCCGTGGTCCCAGTGATGACGCTGAACAATCCCTGGAGCATGACTCGACAACAGTGCCGTTTTTGCTCGCCCCGCCGTGCCTGGACACTTCCATCTACCCCGCCTGGCAACCAGGAACATCGTCGGAGGACTGTCTACAAAAGCAGCTTCTACTCGCCGGCCAGTTGGGGCTCGACACCGCAGCGGAAGCCATGACGCGTTTTCGCTTGTACATTCAGGTGCTGCTCTTTTCGGCTATCGTCCCGCCGAAGCTCTTCGTGGCTTTCCCGACTGACGCCCGTGGTCCCAGTGATGACGCTGAACAATCCCTGGAGCATGACTCGACAACAGTGCCGTTTTTGCTCGCCCCGCCGTGCCTGGACACTTCCATCTACCCCGCCTGGCAACCAGGAACATCGTCGGAGGACTGTCTACAAAAGCAGCTTCTACTCGCCGGCCAGTTGGGGCTCGACACCGCAGCGGAAGCCATGACGCGTTTTCGCTTGTACATTCAGGTGCTGCTCTTTTCGGCTATCGTCCCGCCGAAGCTCTTCGTGGCTTTCCCGACTGACGCCCGTGGTCCCAGTGATGACGCTGAACAATCCCTGGAGCATGACTCGACAACAGTGCCGTTTTTGCTCGCCCCGCCGTGCCTGGACACTTCCATCTACCCCGCCTGGCAACCAGGAACATCGTCGGAGGACTGTCTACAAAAGCAGCTTCTACTCGCCGGCCAGTTGGGGCTCGACACCGCAGCGGAAGCCATGACGCGTTTTCGCTTGTACATTCAGGTGCTGCTCTTTTCGGCTATCGTCCCGCCGAAGCTCTTCGTGGCTTTCCCGACTGACGCCCGTGGTCCCAGTGATGACGCTGAACAATCCCTGGAGCATGACTCGACAACAGTGCCGTTTTTGCTCGCCCCGCCGTGCCTGGACACTTCCATCTACCCCGCCTGGCAACCAGGAACATCGTCGGAGGACTGTCTACAAAAGCAGCTTCTACTCGCCGGCCAGTTGGGGCTCGACACCGCAGCGGAAGCCATGACGCGTTTTCGCTTGTACATTCAGGTGCTGCTCTTTTCGGCCATCGTCCCGCCGAAGCTCTTCGTGGCTTTCCCGACTGACGCCCGTGGTCCCAGTGATGACGCTGAACAATCCCTGGAGCATGACTCGACAACAGTGCCGTTTTTGCTCGCCCCGCCGTGCCTGGACACTTCCATCTACCCCGCCTGGCAACCAGGAACATCGTCGGAGGACTGTCTACAAAAGCAGCTTCTACTCGCCGGCCAGTTGGGGCTCGACACCGCAGCGGAAGCCATGACGCGTTTTCGCTTGTACATTCAGGTGCTGCTCTTTTCGGCTATCGTCCCGCCGAAGCTCTTCGTGGCTTTCCCGACTGACGCCCGTTGTCCCAGTGATGACGCTGATCAATCCCTGGAGCATGACTCGACAACAGTGCCGTTTTTGCTCGCCCCGCCGTGCCTGGACACTTCCATCTACCCCGCCTGGCAACCAGGAACATCGTCGGAGGACTGTCTACAAAAGCAGCTTCTACTCGCCGGCCAGTTGGGGCTCGACACCGCAGCGGAAGCCATGACGCGTTTTCGCTTGTACATTCAGGTGCTGCTCTTTTCGGCCATCGTCCCGCCGAAGCTCTTCGTGGCTTTCCCGACTGACGCCCGTTGTCCCAGTGATGACGCTGATCAATCCCTGGAGCATGACTCGACAACAGTGCCGTTTTTGCTCGCCCCGCCGTGCCTGGACACTTCCATCTACCCCGCCTGGCAACCAGGAACATCGTCGGAGGACTGTCTACAAAAGCAGCTTCTACTCGCCGGCCAGTTGGGGCTCGACACCGCAGCGGAAGCCATGACGCGTTTTCGCTTGTACATTCAGGTGCTGCTCTCTTCGGCTATCGTCCCGCCGAAGCTCTTCGTGGCTTTCCCGACTGACGCCCGTGGTCCCAGTGATGACGCTGAACAATCCCTGGAGCATGACTCGACAACAGTGCCGTTTTTGCTCGCCCCGCCGTGCCTGGACACTTCCATCTACCCCGCCTGGCAACCAGGAACATCGTCGGAGGACTGTCTACAAAAGCAGCTTCTACTCGCCGGCCAGTTGGGGCTCGACACCGCAGCGGAAGCCATGACGCGTTTTCGCTTGTACATTCAGGTGCTGCTCTTTTCGGCTATCGTCCCGCCGAAGCTCTTCGTGGCTTTCCCGACTGACGCCCGTGGTCCCAGTGATGACGCTGAACAATCCCTGGAGCATGACTCGACAACAGTGCCGTTTTTGCTCGCCCCGCCGTGCCTGGACACTTCCATCTACCCCGCCTGGCAACCAGGAACATCGTCGGAGGACTGTCTACAAAAGCAGCTTCTACTCGCCGGCCAGTTGGGGCTCGACACCGCAGCGGAAGCCATGACGCGTTTTCGCTTGTACATTCAGGTGCTGCTCTTTTCGGCTATCGTCCCGCCGAAGCTCTTCGTGGCTTTCCCGACTGACGCCCGTGGTCCCAGTGATGACGCTGAACAATCCCTGGAGCATGACTCGACAACAGTGCCGTTTTTGCTCGCCCCGCCGTGCCTGGACACTTCCATCTACCCCGCCTGGCAACCAGGAACATCGTCGGAGGACTGTCTACAAAAGCAGCTTCTACTCGCCGGCCAGTTGGGGCTCGACACCGCAGCGGAAGCCATGACGCGTTTTCGCTTGTACATTCAGGTTGGTTACCTTCAGAATACCAAATGCTCTGGTAGCAAAGATCAGTGCTTGTTTTTAGTGTCGAGCCCCTACGACATTCTGCGCACATGTTTGAAGTGTCTTCTTTGTTACTTCTTCCAGTACGCGTATGTTTTTTCGATCTGCCAACGCCTTTTAATTTTGTCGGGTGACGTTGAATCAAATCCGGGCCCACTGACAGACAGTGAGCAGATAGCGAGTATACTGGCTGCAGTTCAGAGGATTGAGGCTGCGCAGACTGACATCTTGGCAAAGATTACATCTTTAGAAAGTGGATTAAAGACGACAGATACATCGGTCATACAGCTTGTCTCTCGGATAACTGCTGTCGAAGAAAGGTTGGACGCGACGAACGCTGTATCTGTAACTACACCTGGTCCTCATATTTCTGTTGAGCTGGCAACTATTCAGAGGCAGTGTGAGGACAATGAAAATAGGCTTAGGAGATCAAATTTGTTGTTTTTTGGGTGCTCAGATAATTCAACCGAGACGTGGGGTCAATCTGAAGTAAAAGTCGTCGAGTTTTGCACGCAGAAGTTAGGTATTCAGTTAGACACGTCAAATCTTGAACGATCGCATCGCCTAGGCAGATATCAGCCAGGGAAAAACAGGCCTATCATCGTCAAGTTCGCCAGATACAAAGACAAAGAAAGCATTTTGGCTGCCGGATTTAAGCTAAAAGATACCCCTTTTTCTGTACGAGAGGATTTTTTCTCAGTCTGTGCGACTTGCCCGTAGAAACCTTTTCGAGTACGGGAGAAGTCTGAATGTACCATTTAAAGTTCGTTTTGATAAGCTACATATTAATAACAAACGTTTTTTCTTTCACCCGGAGTCCCAGTCTGTTGTCGAACTATTATAACAAAGTGCGTGTCCGTATAACAAACAAAAGGCTCTATCTTCCCCCCGTCATGCCGCAGCACGCGATAAAAACCAAGAATTATCTGTCCTTTTCACAAACATCCGCAGCATCATGTCAAACCGAGATAAGCTTCATAGCGTACTGGAGGACAGTTCATCAGATATAGTTATCCTAACAGAAACGTGGTTGAAACCCGATATCGAAGATAAAGAACATTTTCCGACTCATCTTAACTATAACATATTCCGGCTTGATCGGCTCGGCAGACGGGGAGGCGGTGTGCTCATTGCCATAAAAAGACAAATTTCTTCTTCCGACATCTGTTTAATGAATCATGGCTTAGAACTGTTATGCATATGCGTTTGTACATCATTTAGTAAAGTCGTTCTTGGTGTCTGTTATAAGCCACCTGATTGTGTTTCATCATTTCATACCGAACTATACTCAGTCCTACTTGATGTAAAAAATCGTTTTCCAAAAGCCGATATCATATTATTTGGTGACTTCAATTTTCCCCTTATTAACTGGTCAAACCTATCATCGGGAAGCTCTGCAGCTAACCTGTTTCTGGATATGTGTCTCACTTTAAACTTTACACAGGTAGTTGACCAACCTACTCGTTCAGATAACATTCTAGACTTGATACTAACAACATCACCTGATCTAGTCAAATCTATCCATTACTGTGACGGACTCAGCGATCACAAGCTTCTGCACATTGACCTGTCACTACCCGTCCTCGTGAAACATCCCATTTGCAAACTCATTCACGATTATAACAAGGCCGACTATGAATCAATAAACCGTGAGCTGACCACTTTTTTCGACCACTTCAATGCGAATTTTTATCGTAGGTCAGTAGAAGAAAATTGGGTGTTATTTAAAACTAAAATAAATAATCTAGTAAATATTTTTGTTCCCACTGTTCGTATACGCACCGACTCAGCTAAACCATGGTTTACCAAAACACTGCTCTCCTTAAGTAACAAGAAAAAAGACTCTTTGCAAAAGCTAAACGTGTTGGTACGACACAGGCATGGGATGCTTATAATTCCGCCCTACATACATATACCCGTAACCTTAGATTGTCAAAGAGAAAGTTTTTTTATAATGACTTACCTTCCATACTCCGTAGTAATCCTAGAAAGTTTTGGAAGTTGGTGTCGCCAAAGAATGACATCTCTACCATCCATCTTACTCACGCTAACGGTGACCCCATTCCGGAGAGTGACTGCCCTAGGGTTTTTAACGAATACTTTTCATCAGTGTTTACTAACGAGTGCTTGGACTCTGTCCCCACTCTCCCTGAAGAGCTTTACGAGCGCATGCATCCTATTAACGTTAACTCCGCCGGTATTAAAAAATTGATTGATAAACTAAAACTTACTTCGTCCGCTGGAACCGATAACATCAACTCTAAAATTTAAAAAACACCAGTGTTATTTCTAGTGAGTATTTGCAACTCATCTTTAATCAGTCCTTATCTCAAAGCTGCCTTCCATCTGACTGGAAGGTGGGAAGGGTTATCCCAGTCTTTAAGCAGGGCAGCCGCTCTTCCGCATCTAATTATCGCCCTATTTCTTTGACTTCCATTTCATGCAAACTACTTGAGCATATCCTCTACTCCAATATCATGAGGCACCTATCATCACATTCTTTTTTCTTTAAACAGCAGCACGGTTTTCTAAAGGGACTTTCCTGCGAAACACAGCTCTGCGACTTCATCCATGATTTGCACACTAACCTTGAATGTCATGTCCAGACTGACGCAGTTTTTCTTGATTTTTCCAAAGCGTTCGACCGTGTCCCCCATCAACGCCTTCTTTCTAAGCTATCATCTCTTTGCCTCGACCAATTAACGTTTGCATGGATTCGTGACTTTCTTTTTTCCCGTGTACAGCTCACGTCCATTAATGATCATGAATCTTCCTTAATAAATGTATCTTCTGGTGTTCCCCAGGGGTCCGTCCTTGGGCCCTTACTCTTTTTAATATTTATTAATGACATTCCCATTGGGATTTCTTCAAAAATACGCCTTTTTGCCGACGACTGCGTCATCTATAACAAAGTAACTTGTGTGCAAAATAATAACCAGCTTCAGGAGGATCTAGATAAAATTAACAATTGGTGCAAAGAGTGGATGATGTCATTAAACAAGTCTAAATGCAAACTAATTCACTTCACCAGGAAAAAAACCACCCTGTCATTCAATTACTTCTTGGAGTCCGATCTGATTGAGACCGCTACTGTGTATAAATACCTTGGTGTAAGACTAACATCTGACCTTTCCTGGAATAACCACATCGAAGCCATTACTGCCGATTCATCTAGAACTCTTGGACTAATCAGACGTAACTTAAAAAGCGCTCCACCGTTTGTCCGTAAGCTGGCCTTTGACACGTACGTCAGACCAAAATTAGAATATGCCTCAACCATCTGGAATCCCCATCAACTGTACCTCATCAATACCCTTGAGGCAGTTCAGAACAGAGCTGCTCGCTTCATTTCATCCACTTATGACTTTTCTTTCAGTGTCTCAGCGCTAAAAACTCAACTAACCATGTCCTCTTTGCAGCTTCGCAGGAAAGTCTCTCAGCTGTGCCTTATTCATAAAATCTACTACCACATTCCCGACCTCAAAACCACTTTGTTATTACCCCCGACCGAACATCTTCTCGCCTCAACAACGTCTGCACCATCAAACGCATTTCTGGCTCTACTAACGCTTTCAATCGGTCATTTATTCCTCAAGCCATCAGCGACTGGAACAGTCTCCCATCCTCCATCGTCACCATCTTGGACCCTGCTGATTTCTCATCTGCAGTAAAACTACACCTTTCTTGTCATTAGCTTCAATTTTGTATAATTTCTTCGAGTTCCCCGATTGTATCATGCTTGTGTTTTGGCTTTTATATTGTTTATATTCTGATTACGCCCCCCCTTATGTAATGCCCTTAACGGGCCCTTAAGGTGAAATAAATGAATGAATGAATGAATCTCTGTGCAATGTCAGACGAAGTTTGTAAATTGTGTGCCGCCAAGGTCGACAACGGCTTGCTCGTGGTGGCTCTCTAACACTCCCCTAGAGCACTCACAACATATTTCGTACAAGACAAAAACTTCATACGAGTCATGCAGTAAAACATCCCATTGGCCCCGAGAGACGTGCCCTTGCTGCTCTGCTGTGCCATCTCGGGGGAGGACGCTCAAGGGTAATGACGAGGAAATCAAAAACTCCGAGCAGTCTTCGACAGAGCCGAGAGCCAGTAAATTGACGTCGAGAAAATCACGCGCTTTGTCGAAGCGTTGACTCCAAGCTGCTTCGTTCTCCCGCCTTGCTCCTGCTGTCCTATTTCCTGGCACCGGCGAGAGCTTAAACAGAGCGGAGCTGCCAGATGTGATAACTATATTTCCTTTTCCGAAGAAACGGTGAGCGAGAAGACCACAACATATATGTATATGTATATTTCTCAGATTGTTTAGCACAATATATCGCAAAATCGAGAGACCTCAAATTGAGGAGGAGGTGGAGGAGGAAACCAGGAGGAGGAGGAGCTATAGAAGGAGGGGAACGGGACGGGAGGAGGAGAGGAGGGGAGGAGAAGAGGGCACGGCGGTGAGGATACGGACGAGGAGGAAGGGCATACCATCCGCTTCGTACTTTCCCCTCCTCCTCCTGAAGAGCGGGAAATTTGCCGAAAATTTCCCGCTAAAGGGCGGGGCGCAGGAGAGGAACGTGCGGAGAGGATGTTATACCCCTCCTCCTCCTTCGTATCTTTCCCTCCTACTCCCTAAGAGCTGCGCTCTAAGGCCTCATTCACACTAGCCGGCGTCTCGCACCGTCCCGGCGCAAGTGCCGGTGGCGCCGTGCCAGAACTCGGGACGGTGCGTTGGAAGGTGGAATGTTCGAACCAGTGGCGACGGAGCTACTGGCGGTGGCTACGTAAATGGATAGATGCTGGCTGCTGCGTGCCCCTCATATTGGGCGGTAGCTTGCGCCACCTAGCCTAGAATCACTTTCTGCATCTTTCAAATTTTGCGCCGAACTTTTGTATCCCCATATGACCGGCATAACCGGCAGAACCTATTAATTTCATGCTCAATTTCACACTTCCCTCGATCCCTAGTACCAATCTTGTAACTCCCTATTTGTGACTACTTTGTGGCGGCGTCGATCACCCAATGTAGCGGACGATCGCCGTCAATGGGCGCCGCCACAATTGGTTTGTTCATTCGAGCTTGCTTTCGGGTCGCCGATAACTATGGTACATGTTTGAAAACGTTTTATTCGTCTCCAGGTTTCGAAACGAAATCAACAAGATCCACCCCGAGCATATTTTATATCAATTCACTCCTTACGCTACATTTCGTTCCCAATGATAGACGGCCGTATTTTCTTTCTTTGGCTGTTCTTCCTCAAAATCGCATTTACGCTCCATGGAAAAGGAACCGATGTGGCGTCACCATTTTGAGCAGGAGCTCAGCGGTAAATCCAAATCTCCGTACGCTCGTTGTTCAAGAGCCGTAAACATCACACAATGCGCCCGTCGTATCGCTCCTTTTTGGAAGAAAAAAAAACCCTTTGTTGGCTTTGCCGTTAGGGCACAGCTACGGTCAATCCCCTCCCGTGGCCGTGCCCATGGTCAGCCGAACTTTTGAAAATCCGCCAGATTCAGCAAAAGCTTCCTATTTTGTGATTGGCCGTCCCTCGATGGGGCGGGTGCTGGCGTTCCCCGTCTTATCGTCGGTGCCGCGGACGTAGAACGTCGTCTTTCGGCGCATTTTGGGTCCGGCGGTGCAATTCGGGTCGACAACCGGTCCAAGAACCTCTCTCCCCGGCGTGAACGCCGCACGTCGGGGAGAGTGTTGTCGGCACGGGAAAAAAACGGCTGTGTGAATCTAATTCGGCATTACAGGAAATTCTAAACATCTTCATTTTTGTTAAACTCAATCTAGAACTCGCAAGAAAACGCGGTTTTCCGTTGTTTGATCCATAGGTGACACAAATTAATTCAGCGCAGTTAATTGCCGACCCTTTAGGCACTCCAATGCTATTTTTCGATTTACTAGTCTATTGACCACCATGCTTCAACGGACGACTGAATGTGGCCGATCTTGCCTAAGCATTATCAGCTCTAATAAATGGAGAAACTACATTTATGACTTGTGATATCAATATTTCTGTCCACCCTACATGATGATCGTTGCGTGTTACATAAATAATCATCTAAATTAGGACTAGACACTAGAATTCAAGATGCAACACGGGTGGAATTTATGTCTGGTCAGCTTGGGGCATCCAGCAGCGATTCACATGCAGGTACGCGCTCAGAATCCGTTACCACCTCCGCTATTCGGGAAACTAAATTCGTAGAACTTTCCTCTGCTGTTCTTTAGCACAGTCAGCGAATCCGCCGACTACAGCTGACCCTACAAGTGACTTTGCAATAGAAGACGCAGTGATGTTTGGTAAACTAGGAGGGCAGCAGGACTGCGATACATTTCTTGCGAACTACGTAACCTACATACATATATCAAAAGTTTCTATAACAAATCATGTGTTTCAAGCAGACAGCCACGCCCGCTGTCAAGATTCAGCAGGGACAGTTAGACCGGAAATGCATGTCGCCTTATATACCAGGATCACGAAAACGAAGATACGTTGTTGGGCTCAGTCAAAACGTTCTTCCAGTTTCACTTCACTGCGGTTGAAATTAAAACTACGTAGAAATAGGCGATTGCTATGATTCGTCTCCCCAAACGCAACGACATTTGGAATTAATTCTAGGACGCTCGATTTTACATTAAAAAAGCTCGTAGCTAATCAATATTCTCAATAGGAGCAATGTGAGCGTTGTGAAATATAACTTCCCCTCTCGCAATTCGCAGTCGATGTGCAAAGTACGGGTTATAATATCAACAACCACTTCAATTGAGGTTCTTGAACCACGTGACAGCATTCCCACTCGTGTACTCTACAACAGTGCACATGAATTCCGATCTATCCCTTGTCTCTCTGAAGATGAACTAAGGTGAATTATTTTGAGCCTGAAAGCTAATGATTCGCCAGGTATCGTAGGTGTTTTAGCTAATTGTCTGTGTGGAAATTTTGAAGGAAATATTTAAGACTGATATACTATCGATGTTAATTGAGGTTATTTTGAGTGGTGCCATTCATGTGAAAATAAAAACAGGGATAGTGATACCTGTATTTAAGGGATGTGCGCATAATAAGCTAGAGAACTATAGACGAATTCCAATTTTATCTCGCGTTCCTAAGCTGTTTGAAATACACATCTGGAAAACAATGACGAGTCTCTTTAGACAAACACAGCGATTTATCACAATGGCAATAATGGTTTATACAAGATTGAGAATACGTAAATGCTCGTAGCAATATTTCTCAGATACGTTATGTCTTTGTTTGAACCAATCCATGTTGTATCTGTACTTTTTCTTGTCGTCAGCAAAGCTTTTGATAGTGTCTACCATGTACTTTAATGAAAAAAATTATTATTAGTCTTTCGTGGCTCCTCTTTACAACTGCTAGAAAACTTTCCACAGGATTGAAGTTGGTATGTTTCATTTATTCAGTTTCGAAATGCGTTACTTAAATCAAAGCTAACTGGTGTCCCCAGGGTCTCTATTTTAAATTCTTCAGTGTTTTATATATGAGTTATAGTTCTTTTACGTATAAGTCATACTTCTTGTTTTCCTGTATAAAGGCATTCATGTATTAATTGATTGCCCAGATCTCACATCTGCTATTAATATTCACGTTCCGAGTCGAGTTTTGCGGGTTTCTCCGACTTTCCGTGTTAATCACATCATCCAAACCAGTCCCATGACCCGTATTCAACACTTCTGCAATATCCCTCAGGAGAGCAGATATTGATGTTTTTAACCAAAATTTCGTAGCTTTTAAGACTTTTGTAACTAACCTGTGAACATTTTGTTGTGCATCATTACCCTTGGCGCCAAGCTGTTCATGAGCACTGAAAATAAACAAATGAATGAAACAAATGAATAATGAATGAATGAATGAATGAATGAATGAATGAATGAACTGAATGTACTATACTTTGTGCCAGTTTCTTTGTTCGAATATGCCGATTTCGCGATTATTTTATCCAGTGCTCGTAATTACGCTGTTGCCATTTCGTCGCTGCAGTCTGCGCTAATTAAATGCTGTAAACGACTAAATGTTTACGCAGGACCTAATTTTCGCGAATTTCGCGAATCGCCTACAATTCGCAAAAAATACGTCACGAAAACAATGCGGGCAATGTGTGAACGCTACGGAAGCTACACTCGATTCGCGAAAATTAGAACCCGCGAATAATTTCAAATTTTCAACTTTGGCCTGATTCGCGCAAATTTTAGCCCGCGAAAATTAAGTCGTTTAGAGTAAATGGACTTGGTTGAAGCTAACCGAAGTGCACTAAATACGTCGAAAACTCAATTAATATGTTTTCACAATAGTTAAATCAGGGTTAGTTCAACCAATTTATTGAAGGTACATCCATCAAATTGTACCCCATGCGCTTGTGAGCCTGCGAAACACTCATCTTCCGTGAAGCACATTAGACTGTTTGTTGATAGTGATCTTACGTGGAGTACTCTTCTAGCCTTCATCGTTAGGAAACTCCGTACAATACGTTGCTTGTGATAAACCATATATACTTTATCCCCGAGTCAGTTCGAAAGATTGTCTTTCATGCATTAGGGTATAGTGCGCTACGATATGGAATAACTTTATATGGTCATTGCGCAATTCGTTGACGAGATGAAATAAGTTCAAATCTGCGTTCTATTCTACATAATATATCCTACGATTTGAGTATGGAGAAGGATATAAATTGACACAATTAAGAGTTTTGGTATTCTTTGATATTATTTTGTTATTTTCCGAAACTGTTTTTCATAAACATTTCTGGCTAAACCACCTTAAGGTCCCATACGTTAATGACCGCTATCTAAGACCTATGGCACACTATTTAACACATCGATGTCCTACCACGTACGGAAAAAAGAATGCGCCATTACTACGGTCCCTCATTCTTCAAAAATGTCGCCCCAGTGTAATTATTGACAAAAGCCCAGTACTAGCTTTAAAAAGAATACATTAGATGCTGCAGTTTGAAATTTGATATATTGGACTTTATTTTACTCATTCATTAATTTCTATGCGGTTTTGCTGTACTGGATGCAAGGTGTTGCCAGACAAGCCCGATGTGACTTTGGGAGGTCTGATTTTGCATGTGTTTATATAGCTTGAAATATTATTACTACTATTATTATTATTCATTGCTTGCTCTTCGTTTTTTTACTATGTTTTTTTATGTTTGACGATGCATTTGCTAACGGATTCGATATATCTGTCTATGTGTGTGTGTTTGTGTGTCTAACTGTAGCGTAAGATACCTGAGACATCCTAGGAACATCTGTATATAGTTGAGCTTCAGTTCACATGCGGGTCAAGTTGCTAAGTTGCTACGTTAAACTGTTCGGTAGCATCGCACAAGCCTAATGCTGGCTTTGATGCGCCCGTTACGCAACCTTGCTTTATGCTACATGCAATAAAAGTATTTATTATTATTATTATTATTATTATTATTATTATTATTATTATTATTATATAACCCGTGTATTGTACAGTGCTATTGAACATATGTGGAATAAAAAAATTGTTATTATTATTGTTATTATTATTATTATTATTATTATTATTATTATTATATTACCGGGGTTTTCCCCAAAATTTTAAACCGCAATTGTCAGACCTCTTTATAAAAATGGTGCACGTGACATTGTAAAAAACTATCGTCCCATATCTATTCTTCCTTGTTTGGCATTGGTTCTCGAAAAACATACTTTAAAACAATGAGCGCCTTCCTCGACAAGTAGAATATTCTATCACCTAACGTCCTAACCAATACGGCTTTATCGTGGGCCGCAGCACCATCTCGGCACTTGAAGATATGTCTCATACTTTACTACACCTCATTCGACAATAATCAGTTTACGTATGCACTCTTTCTCGATGTGTCGAAAGCGTTTGATTCTATCAATCCCCAAATGCTGCTGGAGAAACTTTGCAATTACGGATTTCGGGGTCCATATTTTTCGTTACTTCAAAACTTTCTGAGTGACAGATCACAACAGGTATTGGTTTGCAACAAAACAAGCGCCCAAGTAAGAAGGGAGCCAAGCCACACGGCTTGGTTCTGTCCCCCTTGCTGTTTAACCTTCACGTGGGCGATCTCGCCAGATCAACATCAGGATGTACAGTTTATCAATATGCAGACGACACATTGTTGCTATCTACTCATATCAGCCTGCGTAGTGCAATCAACACGCTACAAACAAATTCTACAAGAGTCATGAACTGGTTTGAAGCAAATCGAATATCTGTGAATGTGCAAAAAACGAAACTTGTTCTGTTTCCGTAGCCCACTCAAGCGGGCATGCATAGACATACCTTTTATATTACATTCATCGCCTTTGTGTATCTTGGCAGCTGTACGCCTATACCACACGTAAATACAGTAAAATACTTGAGCATTTATTTCGATAGAGATTTGACATGCAATACACACCTGGATTATTTGGCTAAAAGATCTGCGAAATGTCTCATGTTTATTATATCTCATCAAAACCTTCCTCCTAATCTCCGTCAGAAAAATGGTCGTCAATGCTCTAGCGTATGGAACCCTGCGATACGGGATTACAGTCTTTGCCAACTGTTCAGCTCTTTGGAGAACAAAATAGATGTCATTCTTAAGAGCATCGCCAAAAACGTTGCCTTTGATCGCAAACTAATAGAGGATGGTGACGTATTCGCATCCGTGGGCCTACTACGTTTTCTGCTCTTTTTCAACGATGTGTTATCCTAAAGCATTATTGGAATAGCCTGTTTAAAACACCTCACTTTATTCAACACTTTATAAGAAATAGTGAACGCTTTATAATTCCTCGAATATACACCAACTACGGAAAGAGTATACGTTCAGTTTACGTGCCTGACATCTTCAACAAATTACCAGACGTTTTTAATCAACTCGATTCACTACGATCTTTAAAAATCACCCGAAAGAAATGTGCTAGAAACCATATATGCATTTGTTTTTTGCGAAAAACATTTTGAACCCTTTGGACCTTTCTTCAGTTAGTGCTGAATCCACATAGGCATTTGTTTGCGTCTTTTTCTGTATCTATCTTGTAAGTACTGTATATTTGTATATCCGTGTACGTATCTGTACATCTAAATTTGGGTATATATATATGCCTCGGTGCATCTTCGTGTGATATATGCCTGTGTACACATATCCGTTTTTTTTTGCAAACATTTTTTTACTTTTTGAAAGTGTGAACATTGACTTATCTATGTGTTTAAATATTACTTTTTCATGAAGTATGGTATAGTGTAGTTATAGAAATCATCTCTGTGTTTCTTATTTTTTCATTTGTGAAATATTTCAAACATCTATGCTGACTGCCATTTGTGAACTACTTTGAACTTCTATACTGACTGCTATTAGCAATACCAAGAACGCCCGTCTACCACTCACATTGGCTAACATCATTGCTGGGTTGTGTCACACAAGCCAACCCTGGCTTCGACAGCCCTGAGTCTAATATAATGAAAAAAAATCAAATGCTGGAATAAATGTATTATTATTACTAATATTATTATTCATAATCTGATTATTACTATTATTAATATTATTAATATTAGTAGTTGTAGTAGTAGCATTAGTAGTAGTAGTAGTGGTAAGGAAACCAGTGGTTAACAGATGTCCATATGATGCATACGGGCCACAGGGAGTCACAAACGAGGCCCTTCTGTTGGAAGAGCATCTAAAAATCACGACGACTTACATTTGCCGACTCTCATGGCGCTTTTCTTCCGTCTAAAAGGCAGCGATAGCTTCATGTGTTGTTGTTCTTTTCGGACGTAGCTCGGTTGGCGACGCTTTTGCCAAATGATCCAGGAGATTTTAGTTTCAGAACTATTTTCGTACCCTACCCTAGTGCCACCGTGTTATAGAGAGCGCTGATCAATATACGCGGTCCTGAAGCTCCTGGCCCGACTGAGATGAACGGAGCCTAGCTGCTCTCTTGAGCGTTGCAGAGGAAACATACATATTGCATTAGTTGAACGGGTTCATTTACCGCCTGCGAATGTTTCATCATACCTGTTCGTAGTTCGCCATTTTGGTCACGTAGAGCAGCAATTATTTATCCTTTTTCCGTCACGAAACACTCTTAGCGATCGCATATCCGCGGGGAAATGTTGCAGGTGGCCTTGAAGTCGGCAATATTATTATTTGCCAAGGTTTTCCGCTGGCACTCTCGCGCCGTCAAAATCTTGCAAAGAAAGGAGTCGGGCATTTATGAAATTCCTTCGTAAGGTACAGAAGGGGCACTGTTTTTGGCCTTGACCGTCCGTGTGCCATTAGTACGTACACTTCCTTCCAGCTACATTTACTAATTCATAAATCTACTGACCATTCGGCGCATTCGCCGCAACATTCGAGGTATTGCTGGCCACCAAACTTTTTCATGGGGCAGTTCGCTCATACGTCATCACTCAGCCCTATATTTTGGAAGACTGCTCTGCTTATACAAATCGATTCGATGTTGACTATCTTATGAATGCTTATCGTGTCACCAATGTTGCTATAACTGCGTTCTAGAACAGAGATCCCGTGAACGCAGTGACAGTTGTTCTCGCTACGCTCCGAAACCTCAGGTGTGATTCGGGAACTAAATTCGCTGCTATAAAAACAACCAGCATTAGTCTAAAAAAAAAAAAAAAAAGATGAGGTGTCATGGATTTCGTGTTTCTCCACATAATCTGGAACCTTATTTCATATATAGGTTTTCTGTGTATTGTTGGTATTAAAAAGTGTCTTTTTTACCTGGCTTAAATATAGTATCATTAGATTTTGAACTTAAAGAGATAAAGTTATGAGCATTAAAAACCTCGGTATGAGAGCGTATTTTTTATTATATACATGTAGAAGGAACATAACTCTTGCGTATACTCCAATTTACATTAGCGTTGCCCATGATTAATATTCAAATTTTTTTTTGCTCTACGGCGTTTTTAGTAAAAGATCGAACAACCATGTTTGGTGACCATTTTTAATTTTGATGAAGAAAAAAATATTTTCCTCGCTTTATGCCCAGAAAAAAAAAAGCAATACTTGTTCTGAAAAAAAAAAAAAAACCTTTCCGAAAAGAAATTGTAAGCACCCTCTGTCACATGCAGTGTTTTGCGTATCGCACGATGTTGGCATTTCGGGCGGCATGCCCAAAAAACTGTTCGGGCTACGGGTCTATAGATATTCACTGACAAATTAGGCGTAGGTAGGGTTGACAAAAAGTATTAATCACCTACTATTAGGGTCGTTATTTTGAGAAACGAAATCGCAAATACGGCACATTGCCCCAAAACACTCTTGATTTAATATGTTTTTTCTCCGTTTCTATAAAAAGCTGGGGTTTTCAAACTTTGCCAGTGTGTTGCTCTGTATATAGTTAATCTTTGCATGAAATATTGTTGTCCTGGTCAGCGGGAGAAATTTACAAGAATTGCTCAAACAGGGCCTTTAACTAAACGCGCTTGTTTGAAAACTATAAAAAAATGCCATCTTTCATATTCTTTTAAACTCTCCGAAATTAACATTCATAATATGTACTAACAAAATCCACAAAAAGATCTATGCAATATTTGTGTGGCTTTGAAGTTATAAAGCGAGAAATAGGACCAAATTGAGTCTAACGCGTTTGCCATAAATGGGAGCGTTCATACACACATGCTTTACAATTCCATTATTAATAAAAAGCGCAAAAACGCTACGGAGTGGCCAGGAAAAGACGAATAGAGAGTAGAGAGGTGGACGGTAGTTTTTAAGGGAAAATTCCTAATAAAGTTTTGTACAACCCACCCAAAATTGCGTATGGCCGGAGCGATGGAGTGCGTCACGGTGCCTGTTTCAACAGCCGGCGGGTTGTGTTCCCGTCCACGCGACATAAAGGAAGCACTCAGAGCGATCTTGCAAACAGATCAGCCTACAACTTTGGCGGTAACATGATATAGGAGGTAGGGCGCGGCAGAACCTGAACCTGCGCCGCCTGTGAGCGCCAATAGATCCGCCGCCCGCCATGGAGGGCCGCACACTGCAAATAAAATAAAGATACTGCAAAAAAAATGATCTCGATTGACTGAGGTTGTGTTTATTGGGTGTTTTCAGATAGGATCGAATGACCATGTGAGGTCGACATTTTAATATTTTTACCAAAATATATATTTCACTGGTTGTGCAAGCGAAAAAACATATTCAAAATTTTTTTGAGCAAAATAAAATTTCTTTTGAAAACCAAAATCACTAAGTCGCTTTCAGTATTCGCCACTCCAACGCCCTATAGGTGGCGGGGCGGTAGTTTCAAGATGGCGGAAGAGACGGGGATAGATTCTCCAGGATTTCCCGTGCGCCTGCTCGCTGACGCTGGTCAGCGCGTTAAAAATGATTTGTTGTCTACAAATGCGAAGCGGTAAAGGAGTGATCATTCTACAGGTGACGGAGATGTTGATGCACGTTAGGAAAACAAGCATGCTGATATTTAAAAGTTGCAAGAACGACAACTTGCGAAGCTTTGCGGTGAGGCGAGCTCGATTTAGGCACTGGTCACGTTACTGTTCGTGGCAGAATATTTTTGAGGGTGATGAAAATATGTTTGTGCTTTGCCTGGCCATTAGTGCTCTAAAAATTACACCATCTTCCCGAGGGGAACTATGGGGTGATGCGGAGCATCGTGTTGTTTCCGAGGAAAGAGTCGGTTGCGTGCTGACGTCGAGAGATGGCGCCACCGACTGCCCTAGCGTTATCCCCTTCGTCGCGGCTCGCGGCAGAGAAACTTGGAACGCTCGCCGTTTATTTTTTTCACACTTGAAGGAGAGGAGACTAGAGGAGGAGAGTTGCGCGTGCGCGCGCGGTGTGAGGAGAAGCGAACGCACGCGCAGTGCACGCAGCTGGTAGAGAGAGCGAGCGGAGAGAGTAACGCGCAGCTGTTGGAGAGAGGGAAGGAGGAGAGTTGCGCGTGCGTAGTGCGAGTGCGGACTACGACGCCAAGGCCGCGGGACATAGGCCCGAGCAAGAGATGCTCCGCATCTAAAATGAGCCGCGAACGGTGACCGTCAAGCTTGGGAAGAACAACGTTCAAAGTATTGGTGTCTTCGTGTCACAGGCTCATAACTCGCTGCTCACCGTCTCGGTCTTAGTGTATTGTAACACGTGATCAAACTGCTCTATGGTTATTGACAGAACGTTTGTTACTGCAGGCTCCCGTGCGGTCGTAGCATTACAACCGGAAGCTCGCGCTGCGCCTTTGAGGCGCAATTTTCAGGGCGCGCCAAAAACGTTGCCGTGCTCATCACCCTAAAACAAAAAGAGGCCGCATCTCCACGTGGTGAATGATGTTGATTGGGGCGAATCTCTGGTGGTGCTGATGATACTGATTTTGTTGTTCATAGGTAGTGCTGATGGTGCTGATTTTTTTATTGCTCATAGGTAGTGCTGAGCTCCGGGTTGCGTTTCGACTTCATTATTACTGCTTTATGGTCGGTGAAATGCAGAGCCAGTGGTTCTTCTAGCGGATCAGCTTGGATCGGCTAGAAGCCGTGGGAACGCATCTCCACCGCTTAAGTCAACGGTCCATGTCAGAAAGAGAATGTGTGGTATGGATAGCGGTTATATACGCAGTTGAGCATTTGACCGCAGCGCCCTCTCGTCTATAAACGTTGAGCCAATGCATGCAAAGTTTAACGCGATTATATACGCATTTGACCGCAGCGCCCTCTCCTGTATAGACGTTGAGCGGCTACATGCAACGTTGGAGTGTAGCGTAGTGGTTAAGACGTCTGCCTCGTAAGCAAGCGGTCCTGAGTTTAAACCCCGTGCAAGCGTACGTTGTTTTTTTTGTTTTTTTTTTTAAGTGGGCCGATTTCGGAGGCAGTGCAATCGATGTGAGCACGGACGCCGGACGGATGGACAAGGCTAGACCCTAAGGAGCTTCGCCCCTAAAAAAATAAGGTTGCAGTTTTGACAGTCAGTTTTACATATACGACACCTCAAAACTTCAGTTCGCCGTGCAGCGCACTCACGTCAAACTGACGGCCCCAACTTTTACGAGAGGCTTGATGACGGTGCATATATAAGATATTAAACAGCTAAAGTACACATCAAAAAGTACAAACAACAAAACAAGAAACACCAAAATTTTGTCAGCAAAACCAAAAAAAAAACAGACCGAGTTCTTTTTTTTTTACAGTCATTTACATTTACTTCAGCTATTTTAATAAGTTGGGCAACTCGGCTATCAAGCCGCTCGTGAAAGTTGGTAGCGTCGGTTGAACGTCAGTGCGCTGTACGTCCAACTGAAGTTTAGGGGTGTCGTATTCTACGCTAAAACTGTCTATTAACATAATCGGCGTGTTTAGGGGTTTTATTTATTTCTCTATCAAGAATACATATTTTAATATACCGTGCATTTTTTGTACCGTGTTATTTGCAACATTTCGGGACCTCTCGCCATAACTGCCCGTTCTAGGTTCTCGTCACGAACGGCTGGCTGACACAGACGTGCTAAAAATGCTTCGGGAATGCGTTTATTTGCTTTGTAATTACCTGAAAGCAACGTACGCGGATATTCTGTCCTATTAAAGTGTTTGAAATAAATGGTCATGTTCCTTGTAATGGCCTTAAAACGCGAACCACTTCCCGATCTGTATTGCTCGACATACCATTGCGCGACGAGTTTTCTCCTTGTTTTGGCAAAGAACAGACTTTTCGTAGACCGTATGCTAAAGCTCTATATTACTAGCGGGAGCGTTTGCCGTCACGTTGAGCACAGATTAAGCTGGCGGCCTTGCACAAGACCACGAATCCGCAGCGTATGCGATATACGAAAATTCCCTATATTAGACATCCCAGTCCTTCATGCAACGCTGTTGCAAGGCGGAGCACTATAATTAATATTTTAACACGCTCACTTTTTTCGTTAAAACGGCCTCACGCATCAACGCCCACAGACCCCTGCCACCGTTTCCGCGCCGCCGCCGCCGCCGCTGCCGCCGTCCCCGCTCCTCTGGTTCTCCGTTCGTCCGCAAGAGGGAGAGCGCCGGGTCCCTTTGGATATACTTATATAAAGAAAAACTGTTGTCGCCTTCGGTTTAATATTTTTGTGCGGAGACTGTACATAAAATAAAAAGAGGTCGACATGTATCATCGATTACAAAGGAATTTAAAGCTTTATGGCTCCGGATCTGAAAAATACTAGATGTCGAAACTTTATAACGTGATTTGGACGCGTTTGTTTAATACTCGCATAAATTGTCACTGAAATTGAAAGCGATAACCTTTCTAAAAGAATGCACTGAAATGTAGACTAGGTTACCGATTTTTCAATAACAGGAAAATCAATTTAAAAAGAAGGTCATCTTAAGTTTCCTTCTACTATTTACAGATCAAGGCTCATAATCTGTCCAGTGAGGCCCTTCGAAAATGATTTGCTATATTTCTGTATTTTCAACTTTAGAGAGGGCTAAATATACAGGATTGCCGTAACGAGAGTAGAGAAAGATAGGACGTTGCCGATTTTAAACAAGGGCATGAAAGTGGTTGAAATATGTAGAAAGTGTGTGAAGAGAAAGCACTGTGACAGGAGTTCATGAAAAATAAGAATTCATACAAAAAATTACAGGTGAGTTTGAAGTACTGGCCCACAATTAAAGTACAGATTTCTCGGATCAGTAAATTTCGGAGCCTACCCTTCATAGGAAGGCTGGGCTGCTGACGACCAGGTTTAAATAGTGATAAGAAAGAACACATGTTTGAAGTGGTATAATTGAAACGAATTTAATGAATCGAGATCCTCTGCGCACATTCGGCGCTTGTCGCTTGAATTCCTTCTGCCGGACGCTGACCTAAGTCGGTCACGGCGTTCTCCTGGCACTCCGAGGAGGAAAATTTCTGTCGCGTTTTGCCTGTAGCGATTATTGTTCGTTTCTTCTCAGTGGCACCGCAAGCTCGCGACCTCGATCTGCTTTTTGCCTAGCCAGAGGAGACTTTACTTTCAAAAATATATATTTTCTGCGTCTGCTGTCCTTGCTAACACAGCTTTCGTTGCGAAGTGTCGGACCGCTTACGCTGCCACAAGTGACAGGACTGAATTCCACGCACAACAGAAAAAGAGTCCCACTCCTTTGCTTTCATGTCCCTGAACGCTTTGACGTCAGCTTTCGGGAGGTGGATTAATTCAAGTTCGGCAGTTTAGTATTCAGTGGGGAAACCATCTTTGACGCCGACTTGATCTCCGACGTGGTGGGCCGTCGGAGGTTGTACAACGTTGCCCAGTGCTTGACACGACCCTCGATTCCATCGCAAACACTATTGCCATGTCCAGCTAGGGAATAAATCTACTTCGCTGACGTGTACTTGTTGCTCTGCAGCTCGTGTAGCTGGTAATTGTTGTTAAATTGACTTGCTGCACCATCACGGATGTATGTCACATGATCATGCCCAAATTGAATTTCACGGTTCTCACAAACCGTTGTCATATAAATTAAGTTACTGACAATCTCATTCATATCGCAATTGTTTTTTTATAATTTGTTTTTCGTTTTTCTTTGGCTGCGTTGCGCCGCTTTTTTACGGCGGCTGATCTATTCGGGCTCACAGGCGGCTCAGGTTCAGGTTCTGCCGTCACCCCATCGTCCTATATAATGTTACCGCCAAGGTTGTAGGCTGATCTGTTTGCAAAGTCGCTCTGGTTGCTTCCTTTACGTCGCGTAGACGGAGACGCTACACGCTGGCTGTTGAAACAGTCACCGCGAAGCATGTTGCAAGGTGGCGCCTCTCGATCGCTCCGGCCACATGGCATTTTTGGGTCAGTTGTACGAAAATGTATTAGCGATTTTCTCTTAAAAACTGCCGTCCATCTCTGTGCTGTCAGTTTGGCTTTTCCTGACCACTCCGTAGCATTTTTACACTTTCTAGTAATATTGAAATTGTGAAGAACGGGTACGTGCACGCTCCATTTATTGCAACCGCGTTAGCGTCAATTTGGCTATAATTCTTGCTTTATAACTTTAAAGCCAAACAAATATTGCGAAATGATTTTAGCAGGTTCTGTTAGTACGTAATATAAACGTTAGTTTCGGAGAGTTTAAATAATATTAAAGATGGTCTTTTCTATTAAATGATTTTCAAAATGATACATATTTAGTTAAAATCCAGAGGAACCATATACAGAGCGATACACTGGCGAAGTTTGAAGGCCTTAGCTTTTATAGATACGGAGAGAAAAACAAATCTGTATTCCAGAGCGTTATTGCGCAATGTGCCGTGTTTCCGATTTTGTTTTTCAAACTAGTGAACCTAAGAGACGATAAATATTACTTTTTGTTAATCCTTTTTATGCCTAATATGTCAGTAAATGTTTCTAGACCCGAATTCCGAACAGGGTTTTGGGGAAGCCGCCTGAAATGCCATCAGTGCGCCTTACTCAAAACGCGCACGTGACTGAGAGGGTGCTTACACAATTTTTTCGTAAATATATATATATATATTTTTTTTTTTCGAAACAAGGATTAATTTTAGTCTTCTGGGCATTGAGCCAGCAAAATATATATATTTTTTATCAAAATTTAAAAAAAATGTCACCGGACAAGGTTGTTCGATCTCTATCTGAAAACGCCCGCTATTCTTTTCACGCGTTTTCTTGCTAGTATATACAGCGTACCTTAATGTTGGAGACACTGACATCTTATATTTGCCATTAAAAAGAACTACTTCTATGACGAATTGTTATTTTGCAGAAAGGGTAATATTTTCATCTGAAGAAGCGTAAATTACATGTAGTAATGCGGCAACATTGGTGTTTGCTTCTGGTCGGCCTGCTCTTGCTAGCGATAACTACTGTGCCGAACCGTGCTACTACGTCCGGCAATTTGATGTCAAACTCGTGCACCTTTTTGTCATCACCTATTTAGGCAAGACGCATAACAGAGCTGTCGCTTTGTGCTCAGCAAATAAAGAGGAAGTATTTACAACGTAGTGAGAATAGCTAAGAACCTTCTTTCGACTTTCCAGAGCCGGACAAAACGTGTGTAATCATCTGAATAATTGAAATGGGGAACGTCCGACCAAGTCCTAATTAGAGAACCGACGTTTGGAGGTCTGGGCTGACTGTAACGATGGCCGTCCGACGAAATCATTCCACCAGTAAAGTGCGTCGGTGGCCAGGACACACTGGTCCAGGACGAGGAATATTTACTCGTATGTGACTGACTAAAAACAAGAGCAGCGAACCGTCTTTGTCCAAGCTCAGGAAGAACTGCAACACTGCAGTTTTTGTCTCTAATATGGTGCGCCAAGAGGAATCGAGGGCTTCCTCAAAGATATTGTGGCGTTATTTCGTTTTCTAACTGCCCATTTTATGTGAAATACTTGAGCGCAGCGGTACACAAAAAAAATTGTACAAAGCTATTCCTAATCTTGATTTTTCGTGCCTTCGTAAAAAACATTGTATTCCATGGGGCTAAGACAGTATGTCCCACTTGGCGTGAAAACATTTTCGTTGTCAACATGTGAGGTCTTTTCGTTTTTATTTTGTTTTTGATCGTTTTTTATTAGCAGTATAGTTTGGGCTAGTTAGTATGCAGGCATAATAAAAAAAAATAACAGCGGGAAGACAGGGGACAAAGTAAAAGGTAACCGACGGGACACATCGCTGACTCCCAACTGAAGTTTATTCATGTTGGCGTCCAGTATAAAAACCATACATGTCATACCAATAAGCCATGAAAAAACACAAAACGTGAATTCACCTTTTCAATATAGCAACAAAACTGTGTGCCATCCTCGCTCCAAGAAATGCCTCTCTTTATCATAAAGTAAAATCGAAGCGGAGCTAACGTACTCTGGCCCTAGTCTTGCAACATCATGTGCTTCAATGATTTCACGTCATTACAACAACGTCACTTCTATGCCCTCTTCGCTCTAAGAATTGGCACTCTTTGCCAGTAATTGTTGTGATGAACACGTGAAATGCATGCTTTACGTTTTTCCCATGGTTTATTTGGGTGACGTGTATACTAGATGCCAATATGAATAATTTCAGTTCAAAGTCAGCGCTGTGTCCTGTCCGTTACCTTTTACTTTGTTCTTCTCTATTCGCGCTGTTTTTGTTCTTATTATATTAATTGTGTTTTTCCGTAAAAATCCACAGAACATCGAACATGTTTTATTAGGCTGTTGCGACGGTATCTTTCTCTGGAATGTCCTTCAACGGACTTTGAAGAAGAACTTCCTCTTGACTCTACACGAAAACTGCGCACCGTTTAACCCGGTAATGCAGCTGCGCGTTCGCAGCACCCGGATGTCCCGTATGGCTATGCGCTATGCCGACATCGATATCTCGCGACGCTTGGTGGTATTTACAGGACAGTATTTGTTGCTTCGTGGATGTGCACAAGGCACGAAGTTACGTGCAAGAGTGGGTTCCACGCAAGAAGACGCTTTTCACTATATAAAAAAGAAAACTATTATCCCTCTTATAGCCAACAATGAACGCGTGGTTTCCCGCCATCTGTTGTTTGATGTGACTTGTCTTATTATTGTAATATTGTCGAAGGAGGCAAAAAATAAAACATATATTGACGTGGCCGATCGTGGCCTAACGCGTCGACCGTCCGACTCTGGATGGCGTAGGTGTTACGTTTTGGGTTTACCACGATAATGTATTGTCCTTCCAACCTGTGCCGTGAGAGAGGTTTAATACCTCAATTCCGAATTGCAGTTGGAGATTTTTCGACGCAGGTGGATGTCCTGTGAATAAAAAAGGTCCATTGTTGGTGGAACACGCGTACATATTCTAACGCTAAGCGTTAAAGACCGGCGTTGTACGATGATTGAGACGTGACTTGTGCAACGCGACAAGTATCTAAGATACGCCTGAAGTGTCTGTATTGTAACAAACTTTGTGCGCTCAAATCTCGAATGTCTATCTAAAATACACAGTACGACATTAGCGGGTTTCGGTATCGAAGTGCCAATTATGCACACTTTTTCTGAGGTCTTGAGATAAAAAAAAGAATTCAATTATCTTTTTTTTTTAGGTTTTGTATGGCAAATATTTCGGTATGGAAGATGCACTGGTATAAAAATTGTTTAAAAAAACACTACATCGTCGGTTCAGGGAGGGAAGACCTTCATTTCTTATCAGGGACTGAGGACGCTAATGCTACCAGAGGCTGGCCGATCATTCAAAAGAACGCCTTAGCTGGGGCTGATCTTATTCTCCCAGACAAGGGTTGTGTCTTTGAGGACTAACAAATTCGTTTAAAGAAGAAAGCCGTTAAAGCTACCCGTATAGAGGTCTGCGCGGGTGAGTTATGCCACCAACGGGACGCAAAGTAGTGGGACTAATCGTCGTGATAACTCGAATACTCAACTGAAAGTTGTTAATAAACTTTTATTTAATAAAAATAAATATTATTTTTATACAAACTTGCTGAGCGTCATAATCAAATAATATAACAGAAATGTATTTTAAATGAGCGCGTGGGAAGTGCAGTAGCGCGTTAAGAGTTACCATTCGTGCAACAGGTTTATAAATGTATTAATTTAGTATATTTGGCTGACGTCTAGCAATTCTTTTTTTAAGCGCTCTCTTGGGCGCTTGTTTCCTTGTTCATGTGGCGTCCTCGTCGGCGTCAGCGTAGGGCATAACCGCGCGCGTTTCATTATGGGTCGTTTCCCCGCTGAATTTGTAGGAAAAATGACCTCAGGACTTTATGTCGCGTCACCCATGAACAAATTCAGCGGCAGGAGAATAGGAGGAGAAAAGGAGGAGGAGAGGACAGAAGGAGGAGGAGCATGGAGAGAGGAGGAGGATGAGGAAGGAGAAGAGAGAAAGAGCGCATCCCCTCCCCTCCGTACCCCTTCCTTCCTCCTCAAAAGTTCCGCTCTAATTTCGCATTACAGGAATTTGAAAACGTCGTTCTGTTTTTTTTTTTAAATTGCAACCATGCGTTTATTTAAACCTATTGAAAAGGTCATTAGCATGTTTGACTTAATTAGGCGAATTATTGCGACAATTATCCCCTTATATTATGACCCTATAGGCCATATAGCTGACATGCACAAACAATAAAAGTGTAGGAATACGCGGCATTTTTTGCACAATTTTTAAGAGAAAACAAGAAAAAGTTCTGTATTATCAAGAGAGACTAGCACGGGTAGCCATAGTGTCGGTTTCAACCACAGTGTCGAAAAGAACGCAAACCGAAAACCGGAGTAAAACCTTAATTTCGCAAAACACTGAAACCAGGATGTCGAGCAGGAGCAAAACCGTTAGCTCTAATTTGTGCACATCTTTCTACAAAAAGGTTTCGAATAGAGCCGAAGTCAGGATAGGACCTCGACATTCCGACGCCGATCGCGTGCAGCTCTAAAGGCCGCTGTTAAGGAAATGTTTTTACAGCGAAGCTGTTACGTGCTAATATCTGAAAAAAAAAAAATGCGTCAGATATGTTAACAAAAACTCCCGTTTAAACGGCGATCCTTCGTTTCCGATTGATCATGGCAAGTACAAATAAAACGAGGGGCAACCCGCGTGAGTCACCCTTCCCTGGCATTATTAGAGTGTGAGGTCCTGATCTCTTGTTATCGGCTACGGTCACCGACTTATCTCAGCTAAGAGTGCGCTGTGACGAGGTTGAAGGCAGAACGAACCGATCTAACCTTCTTTTCTTTTGCTTCCGCGATGCTGATAAGGAGACGGGCTCAAATGGAAAAAAAAAGCTTCCCTTGAGGTGTGCATCGAAAAATTGGGTTTAGAACTTGCCCAAAAGTGACCATAAGGCAATTATCACTTTTGTAACTACGAATTAAATAAAGACAATTGAAACATAAAGTCGTGTACGTGTCTTTATGTGCAGACATATGCAAATCGTATAGATGTTGTATAATTGTCGGAAAGTTGTCGTAAAGTTGTAATGATAACATCATCGCTAGTTCTATATCTTCACGTGAAATAAACGGGCTCTATGTTTTTTTGTTTTTTTGTTTTGTCTTAGCGCATGTACCTGGTGTAACTTTTTGTTTGAATATTTTTTGATTGCCCCACGCGGACTTTTTCATCAACTGAGTCAATCTAGGCTTCCGAGGCGTATAATGTGGAAGTACGGTGTTTATTGCTATCACGGCGTCACTGTACCTACTGAATGATAGACTTCAAACATGAGTCCCTTCTTTCGTACTTTTCCTAGCTCATGTATGACCAACTAATTTGCATTGAATGCTGATTGCAACCAGAAATCAACATCACAAATGTAATTAGGCATATCTTTGTTTTTCTTTTTCTGTTTTGAAGCACGGCTTCTGCTAACCAGTTTTGTGCAGAATTTTAATGCCATGACGCCGAGATAACACACTTACATTTTATTGATCATGACTCGGAGCTGAAATCTCCCTCGTTTTAATGCACTGGCAGTGGTTATCTAAGGTTGAGTTACGTGCCGGTTTGAACCTGATCACGTTTGGTGGATCCGGTTGTAGTAGTAGTAGATCAGGGTTTTATGGCGCAAAAGCAACTAGGGCTAGGATGCGCCAAGAAATGTAAAAACGGTAACCTAACCGATATGTATAAGGCGTCACTCAACCCAAACCAAACCTATAAAACAAATGCGAAGTTAATGAACCCGACCCTGAACCGAACAGGAATAGCAGGGGGGGGGGGGGGGAGGAGGAGCGACTTGCGTTTTTGGGTGTCATTCGAGCCTTCCAGCTGAAGTTGTTTAACGGATCGCAAAGTTGCGTGTTCCTCAGAAAGGCAGTATTTTAGTTAGTTCTCTCATTCCTCTAGAATATAAAACATTGACAGCTTGATTCATTCGGAATTAGTGAGCAACAACGTTTAGCCTAACTGCATATACATGCATTAAACACGATTGATTGATTGCGTGATTGATTGATTGATTGATTGATTGGTTTATGAAGAAGGATAGTATATTTGGGACAACACACTGTGAATTGGTGTGCATCCGTCCAATGAGGCCCGATAGCGCGCCCGCTCAATAGTTGAAACCTAGGGAGGAGGTGAGCACATGGAGCGAGTGGAGTGTCGCCCTGACGCTCGTCTGAAGAGCGCAGTGAGCTCCAAGAAAGAACCATTTCGAAGACAAATAATCTCCGGCGAGTCGTTCACTAAAAAACGCGAGTACATTTAGAGGGTCGCTCACAAAGCGGGTTTTCTTCTTCCTCAGCGGGACCTGGAAACAGATCTAGATCTACATGTCGAATTTGCCATAAGCATACTCCTCCGCCAAAAAATTAGCGAACAGTGGTCAGGCGACGTCTTCAGCCAGACGGCGATGTCATGACTTCATCAACATGACATGGTCAAGTGGCAAAACAGCATGACCATGTCACGTGGCGTCAGGACATTCAAACTAATGGTTTCGTGTTGCGGCATCAATAACGTCCCGTGTCATCACGACGTGGCAGTATGAAGGTTCTGCGTCACGTGTTACTCTGACGTGATGTTACACTGCATACATGATGTGACGTGACAGCCCGACGCGGTACGGTGACGTAACATGACGACGTGACGTCATAGTGCTCCGTGACCAACGCCTTGTGACCACGTGGTTGTTGTGCGTGACCAACCTATTTTTTTACAGTTCATAGAGAGCAGTTTTAGAAAAGGCTCAGTTTTTTAGTACATGAACCGACACATTCAGATAACATGTTTTATTTAGTCCGCAATTACTATGGAAATACTATGTACATATATTTGTTATTGCCGATGTAGGTATCTTGAGCACATGACAGATAATATTCAGATTGTGCTTTTCTGCTAAATTTGCCGCGGAACATAATTTTTCATCATTGTTTCCCGACGTGATTACCAGTGGCTGCACACTTAAAAGGTGAAAATTTGTTTCCAAGACTAAAAATGAAATTTTTATTTCACTCTTATCCATTCCATAACCACCTGAGTTGAAACATGTATCGTGAACAGAACGCCTTCTTCTTTCTATCCGGTATTTGCATTGCGATCAGGCGGCATCGCCCTCGTGGCCTAACGGATAAGGCATCGGTCTCCTAAACCGGGGATTGCGGGTTCGAATCCCGCCGAGGGTTAAATTTTGCTCCTGATTCAGCCTTCTGCATGTTGTGGAAATAGAAAAGGCTTTCCGTTTTTTTTCTTGTTTGGATTACTTGTTCCGGACTACAGATAATGTAAACGGCTTCTGCTTCGTGGGCTCAATAATTATGCGATTTAGGTCAAAGGTGAATTTTTCGAATAATTCATGTCCTAATTTTCGCGACGCGGTGGGATATCTATACAGATTCCAATATGTTTACATTTTACCGGAATTGTTAGAGGGACCTATTTTTCGCGAATTGTAGGCGATGTGCGAAATTCTCGAAATTTAGGTTCTCCCGAAAATTAAGTCGGTCGAAGTATTTTGTTTGGAGCATTAACAGCCAATGCTGACTGCGAGAGTAAGTGTTTTCAAGATGTTTTTCTCCGAGTTTCTGCACACAGCATTTGCTGAAATTTTGCTTTTTTGACCAACTATGCTAAAAAAAGATGACGAGCGGTTTAAAGGTGAACCTTCCCTCGACGGTTTTTCCTTTAGAACACCGGTGAATGTTCATTTAAAGCTTGATCATGATATGGCCCTTCTTCGCAGTAGGTTCGGTGAGCTCAGGTGCCCTCCCTTGAACAGAAGGTAGGCTCAGGCTTGCGTACCGTTCGTCAAAACACGTTTTATGGGAACACCCAAACACGTTCCGCAGACAACTTTTAGAGCGCAGCTCTTAGGCGCCCGTTTCCGGGTTTCGCGGTGTCGGTGGTGGCGTCACCGTCGGTGTCACCCTGCTAAATCTGACGTCATGTGAACTCAACACCAATTCAATTTCCACTAAATTTAGCGGGGAAATTGACATCACATGACTTGGTGTCATGTCAACAATGAACAAACTCAGTTTCTTTGCTAGATTTAGCGGGAATCTTGACGTCACGTGACCTCAACAGCAATTCAACGTGTTCGCAATGAACCAAGTGAACCCGTTGTTGTTGATGCAATTGATGTCTGTTATTCTTCTCTCGCGTGTCCAGGTGGTGTCCGTGAAAACTACTGCTGTATTCTCTGGTGCGTCAACAATGGGAAGACATATAAAACGCCAGGCGTTAAGTTTTTTGGGGATTCCACGTGACCCAAGGTATATGTACTCGAAGCAAACACTCAGTGAAGCTAAAAGAAATATATTCGTAAGGACATTTATTTTTCAAAATTAACCTGGCAGCTTTAGTTATCGGTAGAAATTACGTGTTACCGGCCATTATAAGAACCGCCAGTTCTTCCTTAGTTAGAATGGGCAGCTTCAGGCAAAGAGGATGAAGTAAGTCTTAAAACCTTGCTGGCTACAAATGAAAATTTGCCCTCAGTGTTTCGCAAAGCGAACATTAGGAATATTCACAAAAGATCCAGTGAATATTTTCTTCGATGCCAATTCAGTTTGTGTTGCACATTCAAGAAAAGACGAAAATGCGTAGATTTCTTTTATGCTTCGATTAAAACTATCTTGTAAGGTTACCTCGCCAAGGGCAGGAAATTGGGTATGTTTAGTTGGCTCGGAACAAATGAGCACTCTTTGTTTAGCTATGTCGCGCCGTTCAGCAATAAGTAGAAAATTCATTTCAATGCGAAACACTAAACATTTCGCTTTGCAATGCAAAACCAAACAATGTCAAAATATGAGAAAACATTTCGTAATTTCCTTTGTACCTTCACCTTCATAACGCATAATGTAGGTGATAAAAAGAATAGGGTTGGCAGGTAAAGGGCTTGGATTCGCTTTGCTAGGTTTTTGTGGAACACTTGTATATTATTTGTGATCTTACTCATGATTCGTTATTATAGATGGCTCACGTCATGAACGATTTTTATCTTGAATGTAGGTGTCTATGTTAACGAGATATAACTGCATATGACATTAGTATCTTGATGACACCAAGCCATTTTGTGCGTATGTGGCATTTGTGTTGAATCTTAATTTATTTATTCACGTACTGCTCCATGGTACTGCAATCTTGTTTAGAACACTTTATGCTTGTGTATTAATTTTATTCGTGAACTTTCATAGTGGTATCTTATCTGCCGCAATGATCCCGGGTTATGTACTATTGCAATGCCTGCTTGGCATTTTATGAGCTTAAATATTGTGCAATGTTATCTTACCTTGGGCACCTGCTTCTGTTGTGCCTGTCCATGGATGCTGCAGCAGCCATACATATTTTCCTTAACAAACATATTTCGGAGAAAGTTTAGGTACGTCGAATCTTGTCAGATTCCAAATGGAGTTCTACATTTTTGGTGATTGCTTGCACGCAGTGAGTTTCAGGCTATGCCAATTGGTGTGTCCTAGATTAGGCAGAATTTAAGACTTAATTTTATTCGTTGTGTGCTTCGCACCCGTACTATGTTCTTATGACAGGTAATAAAAGCGATGTCTTATTTCTTTTTGTACTTACTTCCCTTGCCAGAGTCGGCGTCAATATGAATGGATCATTCAGCATGTTTCCTGTGGAAAGTTTTGGTTAACTTGGTTCCGCTAAAATGCATTACGAATTGTACCAGGTACCGAACGCCTTCATATTAATATATTTTTGTGAACATGTTTCTTATAAAACATACAGAGCTTCGGAGGTAAATCATGTATATATGAATGTGGTACGATAAAATGTTTTTCAACCACTTGCTGTTGATCACATCAAAATGCTCCATCAGCCAGGAGTCAATGTGGTGATTGTGTAACTTGAATGTTTTACAGTAGAAATACAAGGAATTCACATTTTCCGTTCCATGAGGTAAGTTGAAATTGTGTTTGACGCATTTCGCACTGTTTCTATGATAAAAATCAAAATTATACTGCAAAGCCAAGCGAGGCGAGGAGGAAAGAGAGGAGAAAAAGGAGAACGAGAAGTGTACCGGAGCAAAAACACCCAAACCGAAACTACCATAACCGGAGCCGGAAACAAATTACGTTTCATGCCGCCCGCTAGGAGCGCTAGCTTTCACTGGTCTATCTGGGCCGCTGGGACCCTAGGGCCTGTCCTCTCTTTACCTGGTTTATATTACTGTATGATGCTGCGCTTAGCCCATCCGGTCCTGCCTACTGGTCGTTGCGGAGCTCATTTATCGCACGCTCGATCTCGGGTACGCTGATTCGCTTTTCCAAAAAAGTGCGCGGTGTCGTAATCTAGCTTTGGTAAAGTGGGGAAAACTTCTTGATCAAACCCCTTTTTATTTTGGTGTTTCTTTATCGAACAAGGTTTCATAATATTCTCGAAATGCTTGATGTATAAGAACTTGATTACGAGTCAGTGCACCTTGGTGATCGATTTCCGCGATCCATTTACCGCTAGCGTAGTTCTGTTTTAGAGAGAATGCACTTTTCGTAGGCATTTCTCTTAAAAGCAACTTCTCAGCCAAAACGAACAGCGCAAAACGAAGCGCAAAGCATTAACAGCGCAAAACGAAGCGCAAACGAACAGCGCAAAGCGATGTTAATTCATCATAATGATCAACCAACTAGCCCATCAGATGATCGTGATGGCGAATCGTACCCGGCGTTCTGCGTGAAGGCACGCGCGATAACCGTTGGGCCACGAGCGCGCTGCCTGCTTGGTTAGCTGCACTCGCGGCAATACCATGCTGTTCTTTAAACTGGAAAAGGAAGAGTAATAGAGGACGAGTCGTCCTGATTCGCATGATAAAGAGCGTTCCACAATGATTCCGCTTGCCTGCTTCAAAACAGCAGGCACTCCCTTGACCTGCCGACAGAATGGCCCACATACACGCTGTACCGCGAAGTAAAGGGTTTCACCATCAGGCTCGTTTTGACTCTCGCTGTTTACTTTAGTCTACTGAACTGCTAGAATATTCAAATCGTTCTCTTGTAAGAATGCGTTTAAGTTCCTATATTATCCCACATAATAACTACGATCCTTGTGTTCAGTGTTTTTCCTGGTGAATTAAAAATAGCGAAAGAAACTCCTGTCTACAAGGGAGGTGGAGAGATCTCAATTATTAATTATAGGCCTATTTCACTTCTCATGATTTTCCCAAGGATTTACGCGCGTGTAGTCATCGACAGGCTAAACAGCTTCTTGAAAAAAGAAGAAAAACAAAGCAGAACATCATACAATAACTCCGGCTGAATATGGTTTCCAGAAGGAAAAAGTCTGCAGAATCAGCACTCATTGATATAAAAGATAAGTTTGCGGGTAATATTAAAAACAAATTGTTCACACTTTGTTTATTTTTGGATTAAACAAAAGCATCGGACACTGTACAACACAATGATTTACTTTAAAAACAAGTTAATATTTACGGTGTACGCGGGATAGGGCTTAAGATAATTAAAAGCTATCTCACTGAACTCCACCAATATATATGCTTAACTAATATGACATCTAGCGAAATGAAAATACAACATGGCATTCCCCAAGGCTCTATTCGAGGGCCTCTGTTATTCTTTGTGTATATAAACGGCATAACGGAACTAGAAGGCTATCCTCAGTTAATAATGTACACAAACGATACAAATGCTTTATTTTTTTTGCTGGTGAGACAAATCGGCTTATAAAAAATTAGGTAAATATCTTTTGAAACTCTCAAAGTGGTTATAAACCAATTTTGTTTTGAAGTCCAAACGCGAGAAAATTTAAGTATGTTATTTTTAGGTAAAAAAATAAACGCGATAATAGCACTATGAACATACAATTTGAAGGCACGTTGCTGGAGCAAGTTAAATAGCAAAACGGGTCAGGGGCGTGGACATGAGAGGAACTTTCATGGTCCACTCATATTAATATGCTTAAAGCTGATCCATCCCAAGTAACTGAAAGCATTTATAATATACACAATTTATTGCCTACCTGGCTTAAACAAATATTACACTATTCCCTTGTTTACTCTAAAACGAGCTATGACATCCTGGTTTGGGGAAAAAAGACAGCAGATAACTACAATAAACTAATTAAATTGCAGAATAAAGTCTTGCGCATGTATGGAAATTATAGAGGAGAAGGACGAGATTTAAGCTCGCAGCTACTTTTTAAAAGTGTAATACGCTCAAGGCAGCTTAAGTACTTTATTTTATGAGTTATAAGAGTTATTTTCAACTCTTATAACTGATACACAGAAAGAAACTCCCCACTAAACCAAGATATAATCTGAGCACGTACAATATTCAAAATACAATGCAAAAGAGGCCGACGATAAGAATCATGACCGACACAAGCTAAAGTTTCATATAAATAAAACCTTAAAGAGAAAAGATATGGCCGTGGACTACCCTAAATTTTTTTAGTGTCAAAACTGATAGCAGAAGGATGCTCGTGGCAAGTGGGATTGCTTTATCATCTCTTTAATGTTGCGGAAACTTCAGGATCGTTTTTGTTTCTTGATTTATACGTGTTTTGATTTTTGTGTATATTTTCATTTATTGTTTCTTGAAGTTGAAGTGTGAGAGATTATCTATTTTTTGTTCCTTTCTCAAAATACCATTGTTTTGTGGCTGATTTTATTGTTGTTGCATATTCGTAATTATTATATTACTCAACGAAGAAATGTTCTGGGGTTTTCGGCGCTCAATGTCTTCTTATTTTTTATATATCTTCGATGATACGGGAAGTTTTGATTTTGACCTATATTTACCCAATGTTGCAAAAATGTTTAGGTTTGTTCACTTGTTTTGGTACCCTTTGATGGATTGCAACGTTTATTTATATTGCATTTGACATATTTGTTACGTTGTTGTGCTGCACTGCTGAGCTGTAGGGGGACAGAGGCCCTGTCAGGCACCAAGCCTCTATCTCTGCCCCCCACGCAAAAAAAATTACGCAAAACGTTAATAAAAAAATATTTACACTGTTTGCGACGCGACGCCAGACCCCGAACGTTCAGAGTTCGTATGAGCAGGCCAGACGCTAGCAGCACCATGGAGTTCGTATCGTCAGTCCCTCCAGTCGTGGCTTACCTGTCACTCTTTCATGCTGAAGCGCTCATTAAGGGCAGATGCTCACTGCGGAAGACCCCATCGCGGGTCAGCGACGAGGACCGCAGCTTGCCGGTGTAGCGCCCCTTGTTGCGGGCAGCTGCCAATCCGGCCCTCGGTCTTGTAGCCCCTGTTCCTCGGTATCTTCGCCAGCCTCATCTAACCTTCTTTTCACATTCACGGGAATTTCGCTCCTGGTCGACGCGTCCTAGTTGACCTGGACACCGGCGTCGGAGAAAACCAGAGTATCCGCCGAGGTCGCCGGCGTGGGTGCGTCCGTTTACGTCCCCTGTTTGCTCTCGGTTCCCATAGGAGTCACTGCTGGAGTCGAATGGTCCTTCGCAGTCACGTCCGCTGCCTTAGTGTATTCCGCTTGGCTCAGGGACTTCCTTTCTTAGTAGACTCCGATGGTTTGAACGACTGGGCTTCCGCCTCTTCCGCTTCGACCTCGTCCATAATAATGTCTTGACGTTCTCCACTGGCTCGGCTGAATACTGCGCTGACATACGACTGCACACAATCCTAAGCGACATGGGCAAAACGACGGTACTGCGTGCACCGGGGCACTCGGCAGTCTCGCCGAATGTTCCTTGCACGATGATACCACAGACATAGCGGTGCGCGTCCGGGTACGACGACGAGTACGATGCCGCCATCTTGATTCCAAGGTTTTCCAGCGACACACCATCTTGGAGAGTCAGTCGGCCGATTCGTGTAGTTAGCTAGATGGGGGTCGAAGCCGTCCACTCGCCATTTTAGAACGCTCCTCTTAGGCACCCGTTCCCGGGTGAGTGGCGCAGGCGTAACCGCACTAAATTTAGCGGGAAAATTGACGCCACGCGACCGAGTCAACACCAATTCAATTCTCTGCTACGTGACCTCAACAAAAATTCAATTCCTCGCTAAATTTAGCGGGGAAATTAAGTTTTCCTGGTAGATTTAGCAAACAAATTCATTGTGTCAGATAGATTTAGCGGGGAAATTAACGTCACGTGACCTCAACACCAATTGAATTCCCCGCTAAATTTAGCGGGGAAACTGAACTCAAGGAGGAGGAGAGAGTAGGGGACTTAAGGGGAGGAAGAATATGAGATGACGAGGGGAGGAGAGGGTACTGAGAGGAGGAAGGTCATACTCTCCCCTCCGTTCCAACCCCTCCTCTTCGTCAAGAGCTGTGCTCTAATTTCGTATTACAAAGATTTGTAAACGTCTTTATAAATATCCTTGGTCACCTCCTCTGACGGACCGGAATCCTTAGAAGGCCTTCCGGAGCTCCTTGTTGGGAACTTTGAAAGGCACTCAGTGGAGCTTCACTCGCACATCTTGCCTGTAGGGGAGCCATAATGATGCACAGCTTGCCTTTTAAAGTCAGCCAGCCCGATTTGAGCAAACCTTGCTTCAACAGGCATGTGGCGTACCCCCCCCCTGTCCTAACCATCGATGGCCAGCCGCGCTCGGCGCGGGCTACATGGATTGCGGCACCAAAATAAACGCCAACGACCGCAGCCGTTCGATGTCAGAAATCGTTCACCATCATTAGACTGCAGGTCGTCCCTTCTCTCGGCGGGTGCCTCGACACCTTAGTCTGCGTTCACGGGCGATCGTGACACAGGCTACTTTTCTGTCAAACGGATCGGCCCATACATCGAGGGGAAGCGACACACCACCTCCCGTTCCTGCGGCAATGTCGCTGTGTGGGAGGCTCAAGCCGTCCGAGGGAGGTGGGTCCCCTGACCACTGTACCAGGAACTAGTCCACGTGTTGTCTTGGGGAAACGACACGCCGGCGGAGAAGGGGACATTTTCATCGGCACCTGCGGGTTGCGACTTCAGTCTCCTGCTCGACCTCCTTAAGCCGGTCACACCGTACGCCAAAACGCTGGGTGAACTCCACGCCACGTTGCGCTCGCACTTCAGCCCGGCACCGTCCACACTATTTTAGCGGTTCCGCTTCAACCCCCGGAGCCGCTGGGAAGGAAAACCCTCGGACAGTTTGTCACTGCGCTACGAGGGTTGGCGAGTACCTGCGTCTTCGGCGACCAGCTGAACTCTCTCCTTCGGGGCCGTTTTGACTGCGGCATCAACAACCCCGCAATGTAGGCGCGACTCCTGGAGCTCTTTCGGACCTCTCGTTGCACAACGCCGTGAAGACAGCGCTGGCGATGGAAGGCGCAGCAAAGGATGCCAGCGAGATTGCACGTGCGGCCGGTTTTCCATGGATGGAAGCGACAGAGAACAAGATGGCGCGAAGGGCCGGTGTATGCAGCCGCTGCCGCCGCTGTGGTGCCACCCACTCCGCCTCAAAGTGCCAGTTCTCCCAAGCACAATGCTTCACGTGCGGGAGAACTTGACACCTCGCACGAGTATGCGAGAGTGGAGGACTAGCGGGCGGCCAGCACCTGCAGCCTGGATTTTAAATGAATTTGAAGGTTATTTATTTCCGCCACATTGTGCCGAGGACACCAGACAAAAAGCTTCTAAGAGGAGACTTCACAGGGTCCGGTGCCCTTGTAGGTACATGACATCGTTTATAAAGGAAAGCTAAAGGAAAAAAGAATATGTATCTAAATAAAATAAGCCTACAGTGCAGTTTTTTACACATCGAATATTAACACCATCTGCAAGAATCTGTTTGGCAGTTTTGGCAAGTAATAAGCAAGGGATTGCAATCCAAAATTGATGCGAAAATGATGAACATTCCAGAGCTCTTTGCTACGCATATTTATGACGGATTCATGTTCAAGCCCACGTTCCGCATAAGCCTGTGGCCAGGGTGGCCGTCGCATGGAAAGGAAGCGAAGTGGGGACGAGCGGCTGCAGGCCCAGGTTCTTGTTCGGCCAAGCTTCACGCCGTGGGCGAGAACCCACAGATCTTTGACACGTGACACACGGGCATTGTCCTGTCGTCCTTGCCATCGTACTCAGTGACCGTCGAAGTCTGCGGGCTTCCTATTTCTATGGAGCTGGACGCAGGGGCAAGCGTGTCGGTCTTGGCCGGGAAACTGATCAAGCGGACTTTCCCCGGTGTGTCCGTCGGCGCTTCGGGCGTCATGCTGCGCAGCTACTCCGGGTAGCTCTCCCAGGTCCAGGGTCAGGCACAGGTCAGCGTTCACCTTGGCGACAGGGAAGAAATCATTCCTCTTTATCTAACCAAGGGGTCGTCGCTCGCATGGCGCACGGCTGCCAAGTCTGCCAGGAGCACCTGCGAGCCTCACGCCATGTGGAGATTACCCCCTTGCTGTCCCCACATAGGCCCTAGTCCCGCCAGAATAATAATTTTGGGGGCTCCTTCAAGGGCCACTACTTCGTGGTGGTGGTGGAGGCCTTTTCGAAGTGGGTGTATGTCCTACCTCTCACCACTCTATCAGCAGGCGCCACCATTGTTGCTCTGCGGCAGGTATTCGCCGCTTAGGGGTTGCCGTACGTCATTTGGTCTGACATTGGTCCCGCTTTCGCCAGCACCGACTACCTGGCCTGACTGACGAAGAACGGGATCCGCCGGATGACGGCCACGCCGTGACACCCTGTTTGCAATGGTGCAGCCTAGCTGGTGGTACAGACTATCAAGGACAAGCTCAAGAAGTGCCATCCAGGGTACTTCTGGATGCAGGTGGCTGGATACTGTTCCAGTACCGGACCACGCCTCACGACATCACTAGCCATGGCCCCTGTGAGCTTGTGCTGGGGCGGATGGTCAACACATCCTTGGGCGTCTTCCATCCAGACCTCCAGTCCAGAGTGCTCCTTAAACAACTGAAGCAGATGCCGGCTGCCGACAAAGTGTGCTTTCCCGGGCCCTTGCCGGAGTCTGAAGCGTTGTTCTTTGCAAGAAACTTCTTTCCTGGCCCACCCTGCTTCGCCAGACATGTGGTCTCCTGTCTGCGCCTCGTCGCTGCTCGTTGCCATGCCTGACAGGACCACGTGGCACCGGCGTGCCGACCATATTAGGCTTAGCCTGGAGACCTAGCTTGCACCCTCGGCCGCCTTTTCAGTAGACCAGAAGGCAAGGGGACCGATAGAAACACCAGTCGGGGACAGCGGAGAGACGCCCACCTCGAAGGCTCCAAACGTCGCCAGCTCTGCAGCGCTGCCTGGGCCGGCGCCAAGTTCAATGCCATTCTCAGTTCATGCAGCGCCCGGCGTTGCCACACCCTGCCCGCCGACACCTGCACCTAGGCGGAGTACATGACCATGGAGCCCGTCAGACCGTTTCTCGCCTGGGTGATAGTCGCCGTCGACCCATCTGGGACTTCGGACGAGCCTCAAACAGGAGGAAAATTAAGTGTGCATCGGGTATTCATATATTTTGTTTTGCTATCGAAAAAGAAACAGGGGGGGGATGCAACAAGCATGTGGCGCCTCCACCGGCCTAACCTAGCTTCGATGACCCACCACGCTCCGCAGGCAACATTGATCAGGGCGTCAAAATAAACGCCAACGAGCACCGCCGTTTGCGGTCAGTCATCGTTCACCAACACCAGGCTGCGGGTCCTCTCTTCTTACGGCGGGTGCCTGGACCCTCTAGGTCGCGATCAAGGGCGATTTTGACAGTGGCTTTGTGGCCGCGTTATTCAGGCTGCACAGCCACCCGTGGCCCGTCTGGCACATGCCGAGCCCTGTGACGTCCTTTAGTAAGTCGGTATTTTCTAAAAACTCCCTGAAGTCTCCAGTCCTCAATGGCCTGGCGTTCACATTGCAGTGCAGGTGCACCTGGTTTTTCGCTTTATCGCTAGCCGACAGTGTCGGGAGCAGATTCTGATAGTCCGCGGGTACGCAAAAATTCCCTTTCACCACAGCCGGCAACAACCGTTATCAAAGGTCAAGCGTAGCTCACCATTCATGACTCCGCACAGCTCGGCAGCGGAGCAAGGAGTCCGTTGGGCCTAGAGGACCACATGCTACTTAATTGAAGTGGTGCACAGTTTATATGGAGGAAGCGGCTTGAATTACGAATGATTTGTAGTAGATTATGTGGCAAATTTATATCGGATGTCCAACATGCATATCTACCACTTTCACAGATTCTAGCACCATATAAATATCATTACAATAAAATAAATGTGAACAAAGCAATATTAAAACAAACTCCCAGCGACCTTTATCTCGAAAGTCGTATAAGGCATTGAAAGCAGTGCTCGAAAGCGAGATTTTTTATTGTTTATGAGGCATTAAACTGGCATTTCGGTCAAAATACGATAACACTTTTGCTGTTTCTTTGGTTCGGTTCGGGGGAAAATTTATGTCACGTGATACGTGAACATGACATCTTGACACCACAACATAAACCGTGATGTCACTTCACATTAATAAGTTACGTAACGTCAAACCACGTGATGACACCACGTTACGTCAAATCCTTCACTAAAATTCATAAGTTAACAAGGTCTGAATTAATGGGACGTGCCCGCTTAACCTGACGTCACATAACTTCATATCATGTGAAGTAATTTTTCCGCAAAACATGGAGGGATATTCGACCTAACGGTCTCAAGTGTAATGGTGCCACGTAACATCAAACTTTCCCATTAAAGTTTTAGCAGAAACGAACATCACGTGACACAATGAGACGTGCTCAAGTGGCGTGATGTCACTAAGTTTAATCCGCGGTGTTACCGGGTATTATGGGGTATCATGGAGCTACTTTTGCTGTTCAATTGAGCAACGAAATGCACAACAGACGGCCGGACGGACGGGGAAATTTTTGGAATTAGGGGTTTCATTAAAAATATTCAATGCTTTAAAAGATGAGGTTTACCCCGAAATAGGCAGATCAAAGCAATGAGGGTAGTGACGGGGTTACAAAAAGATATTCTGAAATCTGCATTAGAGAGTTCAGATTCTAGCGAAGCGCAAGTTGTTCCATTGAGTCGATTCAAATAAAAAAAGCTCTGCGTCCGTCTTTAATTGCCTTCACCGTGCAAGAGACCCCGCAACGCAATGGCTCATCTTAAAGTGATAAGGCTAAAAATGACGCGCCGCTATTCGCTTCATAGCAGTATTCGCACACCCGTAAATTATTTGAAATTGCTGTAAAGCACCTTCTGAAGACGTATGAAAATCCAATCTATTAGGAGAATTACGGTCTAATTCAAAGATATATGTATACATAGTAAGATTGTTATATATTCAAGATCCTTAGACACCCTTTGCGTGCGTGTCAAGATTCTTTTTATATAGTAACGATGAGGCGTTGGATAAAATATGACGTATTTTGGGGACACGCAAGAACGGAGTCTTAAAGAACATACAATGAAGCTAACGAGCAAAATATTTCCGGCAAGTGCTTGGCCAGCAGTGCTGATTTTCAGCTTGGCCACCGGAGACGCAACCAATGCCGGCACGTGTCTGGCCAGAAGTGCTGTATTTTAGTTTGGCCCCAGGGACACCCATAATCTAAACTTTTAGGAGCGAAGCTCCTTAGAGTCTAGCCTTGTCCATCCGTCCGGCGTCCGTGCTGACATCGATTGCACTGCCCCCGGGATCGACACACTTAATAAAAAAAAGAAAAAGAAAAACAGCGTACGCTCTCACGGGGGTTCGAACTCAGGACCGCTTTGTTACGAGGCAGACGTCTTAACCACTACGCTACTCTCCAACTTTTTTTTTAAGCATTTTAATTTTAGGTTGCAGTAATATTTGAAAATGTTCAAGTACACAAAGCATTCACCACACTATTTAGAACATCGTAACATGAATGGTGAAGTATGAAACACGCTTGAGGTATGATACGTGATACGCTACTCTCCAACGGTGCGTATAGCAGCTCAACGTCTATACAGGAGAGGGCGCTGCCGTCAAATGCGTATATAATCGCGTTTAACTTTGCATGCATTGGCTCAACGTTTATAGACGAGAGGGCGCTGCGGTCAAATGCTCAAGTGCGTATATAACCACCACCCATACCGCACATTTTCTTTCTGACATGGACCGTTGACTTAAGAGGTGGAGATGCGTTCCCACGGCTTCTAGCGGATCCAAGCTGATCCGCTAGAAGAACCACTGGCTCTGCATTTCACCGACCATAAAGCAGTAATAATGAAGTCGAAACTCAACCCGGAACTCAGCAGCACCATCAGCACTACCTATGAACAATAAAATCAGTATCATCAGCACCACCAGAGCTTCGCCCCAATCAACATCATTCACCACGTGGAGATGTGGCCTCTTTTATTGCGTTGACGAAACTTTGGCATGACGCCAGGCAGCGAGATCAGCATCATAAGCGAGCGGTTGGCAGCGTTGCAGTACGTGCGTCATACTGTGAGCGCAAGCACGCGATCACCGTTTTATTATATTCGTTTCTTTAGATTTGAAAGGTTGCTGTCTTGACTACCCCTGTTGTGTGATATGTTCATTTGGAACATTACCAGAAGTCAGAAAAATATTGTAACTGTCGGAGTTTTCTTTTTTAATAAAAAAATACCGAAAACAGCGTTGATGTCATTTCTGCGCTAACAAAATCGCTCATTTAGTGTGAACATTCTTAGCGCAAACACGACATCGCCTATTTTTCCGTTTGTGATCCCCATATTCACTTCCCACCTGGCTAGTAGGTTTGATTAAAGCAGTTTCATTCGAAGGAAAAAGGTGGCGCTGAAGTCGTTGACAGAGTGTCAACGACAGGTCGTGTCTTTCGAACGCCCTGCCTCAAGCACGCGCTCCGTGTCTCCCGCCGAGCTTTGGCTGCGTGTACAAGCTTGAGGTGCACAAGTCGACATGGGGTTGTCGAAGGCAGAGCCGCTCGCGCTGGGTACGGAACAATTGAAGCTCCTCCTTGCCGTTCTCTTATTATCAGTGACCATAACGTTTCGCCATTACCAGTGTCGCTCTATGTACGTATATAGCACTGGCATCAGTTTACAATAAATATCATTCGCGCTCCGCTAATTACCTACGTCATGATGAGATCGGTAAAGCAACTACATGGATCAATTCAATCCACACTACAACGCACCGAAGCAACCAGTGTCATAGCTCCCTCTATACTGACAAAGCCTGGCAGATGGCCACGAGACGGAGCCACCGAAAGTGAAAAGGTAGAGCGGCAGCCAACGGATGGGGAGAGGAGGCATGTAACGGGCGTCCCGCTGGTGCGAGGCGCCGAAAAACACTTGTCCCGAGCGATGGAAGGTCCGCTCGTGCTCCTCACATTCCTCGGTCTACCCCTTCTTTTCTCGTCGGGTTTAAAAAACATGTTTTGGATCATCGCCGCTGCAGAGGTTGTGCGCTGAATAGCAGAAATGCTCTATGCTACCAGATCCTTGCGCTCCACATCTGCGACGGGCACTCTTTGGCTCCTTCGTCAAACTGTCAGGCTTTGTGAGTATAGAGGAGGCTATGCCAGTGTGCAAAGAATGCTGCAAATTAGGCCGCACCAGTTCGACAGGTGTTGTCACGAAACTGTTAAGAAAAAACGAACTTTTCGAAAACCAAAATATACGGAGTCAGTGCATTACTGTAGAGAGCGAGCGGAATGAACGCAATATTAATGACCACAATTTTATCCCTCCATTACATTTACAGTATTCACATGTCTCAAATCACCACATTTGAAACTGGAAAAACCGGGGAGATATTTTTTCTCTCTTTGTTCTTCAACAGCACGCCTCGTCACACCGTTTCGCATAATTCCCGGCTACTTTACCTCAATTTAGAAAGAACCACAGCACATGCTAAGGTATTTCTTGGCCTATCAGGCGCCAGAAAGGTCGCGATGCTGCGAGGAAGGTGCGTCGAGCACTGGAACGGCTGCGCTGCCGTTTGCAAGGCAAAGCAGCCTCGTGCAACATCAGCAAGCTAACAGTGCTCGCAATTCACACTCCCACCTTTCAGCAGAGGGAGCGCGGTCGGCCAGATCGAGGCGCAGTGGGCTCTCGTGTCGCGATTGCTATGTCGTTGCTCTGTCTAGCACCAACATTCGAAACAGCTCTCTCGATACTGCATGCGCGTCAAATAGACGGGTCTACCGCGCGATATAGTGTCGTTACAACGTGTCAACAGTAGTACTCACCTCGACAGGGGTGTAAGCAGCGGCGTTATGTCCGTCGACACCCACGTCGAGAAAGACGAAATATACATTAAAAGCACTTTTTAACACCCGAAATAAATGTCTAATTACTTAATCCTGAGATGCACCATGCATTAGGGACGTCCGATTACCTCACTCTTCTGCGAATTCATCATATAAACAACCGCTGTTGCTGATATTTTTTTTTATTTTTTTATTCTGAGATAATGAAGTTGTTAGCTCCTCGAGCCCAAATCCCCTCCATGTGTAGTCAACGTGGTGTTAGATTCGCGTTTTTGAACTTCAGTTTTGGGAATCTTTCTATCTTTGTGGCATTTATGATAACTTTATTCAAGAAATGGAACAGTGTTTGTTAGATGTACACAACCCTCGCGAATAGAAGGTCTGTTATTAGCGTGTTGCGAAATCTGCGGCACAGCTTATTTCTGGGTATTATATTTTTCTTTCTGATTTCATTTTATTAGTGTTAATCGTGAGGAGATAGAAGACGCGGTTATTTCTGCCTTTTAATTTAGAATGTGGGTTGTATGGCGTAAAACTTAGGATCTTTATACTTCCCGTTTTTGGTTAACATTTGGGCTGGCTAGTTCCTTTGGGACTCCAAAACTAGCCTTCGTGCTGCTGTCCTGTTCACTTGGTATTAACAGAAGGAGTAGACTCTATACATTTTTAGACCAATCGTGTCTCCGGTTACGGTCACATGACTATAGTCTTTAAGCGGACAGAGCAAGGTGTGCCCGAAGGACACAGCTTGGTACGCCACTCACATAGGATCCACTTTACTATCATAATTGGGTTGAACTCTCACAAGTATTCACTGACAAATCCTCTCGCTGTGTTCATATTTGGGAGGCCCCTTGAAGATAAGCCTTTTGTGAGTGCACCCACTGCAGACCTTAAAGAAGCATACTGCTTATCGGCCTCGGGAGGAAGAGGCAGGTGAAATACTGGAGCGAGAGGGATGTTCCTCCTCACCTCTCCACCAACCGATCGGCTTCCTCCTTCCCAGCATTCCTTTCACTCATTCTTACCTGCGGCCTGTGTGGCGGGTGTGGATTTCAACGTATCCGAAGCCTACCAGAGCTATCAGTGTTCGAAAAGTCCTACGCCCATATCGGCAACAAGTGATTTCTTCCAAGAACTTAAAGAAATTTTTGTGGTGTGACTTGGTTCGGCAAATGACAGCTTTTACCATATCGTCTTGAATTTTCATGAAGGCCTTCTAAGTCTTTTTTTGTTGCATTGTTTGGTTTTTCTGCAGTGCCAGTATCGACATATATCTCAGAATACGTCTTTCAAGTCCCTAAGTTCATGGTAAGTGCACTGCAACATACTTGTTGGCAAAGAGTAACCGCTGTTTATGGGTATTTTTCTAGATTATCTATAGAATTTGGCAGGGGCTATTCACCCGGCAGCCGGAACAATAGTTTCCTCGAAATTCTACGTGCAGTGGCCTCCCATTAACTGTCTGAAATCTTGTGACAACTGCCGGTAGATTACGGACTTTCCTGTTCTCCCGTCATTTCGTGGAAACACGTTATATAGACAACTATTCGTAAATACACGTTTCATGGACAAGTGTCGTTGCCACTAACACATCACCGACACTCGTTACGCGAATCGCATGCTGCAGGGTCATTTTTTCGCGAGTGCGTCAGTGGCCGACAGACCGGTCCACGAAGCTTTGCAGCGACATTTTGCGGCGGCTCATTATAAAAACGTTAACTTACTTGGCACACACTACAAGCCATTTGCGGCGACAATCTGCGGTGACCTGTTAGCAAAAAAAAAGCAAAACAAAAGCTAATAATAGCTGTTTGTAAAGCAATCTGTCAATGAAACGTCGTACGATGAACTGATCGCCAGTGCTAGTGAGAGGCGTCTGCCTGTAGAAGTTGGGAGAAATTTTTTTCCAGCTACCGGAAAAATAGACAATAAAACCTAAATTGCCCGGTTCTTGTTTGCTTTGCGATCTTCTCAGCTGTGTAAAAGCTTAGTGGTACCTCTTTTCATTTCGCAGGTCGCTTGCACGTTTTTACTTGTCTACGGAACATGTTGTGTGTAATAAACTTTAAGGATATTTCAAAACAATCTTTCGTGTTAGTTTGCATAGCTGTTACACCTCTGCGAGTACATTTTTTACGGGTTTCCCTCATTTTATAAATACTAAGTTAAATCAGTTCTTGACGTCTTAAATAAGTTTGAGATATCCAACCTTCTAGACAATACCCATTTCGGTTTAACGAATAATTTGCTTGGGTTCCAGATGCTGCCTTGAGAGCGATTCATTTCAACACGCATTGGTCAGTGAAGGGAATGTCGTAGCTCTGCTTCAGCTAGAGCAAGTGAGCCATCCCTGCCTTTCATGGCTTGATCGCGTCTGTTCATTTGCTTATGTGTGCTATATTCAGTTGCATACTTCAGAAAGAGCTGATCATAGTCAGTCATCTTTGACTTCACGACGACTTGGTTTTAGGTTGCGGAAGAACTGACACTGGTTAGGATAGATAACTGGTCAAGTTGCTAAGAGTTCATGTTGAAAGAACTCTGGTTTCAACCCACGCTGTGAAGGTGGTTGGACAACGAAGCTGTAAATGACACTCACAACAATTAACCATTGCGACAAAACTTGAAAATCATGGTGACGTCACTACGTGATTTGATTTCTATGCTGTCGGGTACTTTTCCACTTGAGTAGCTTACGCAACCGTAATCTTTACCGGCAAACACTCGCGGGAGAAGGAACGTGCTTCGCGTTGTACGCAGTCGCCGGTATTATCTAATATGCGGTTTGCACTTCACGCGAGGGCTTCAAATGACTTCAACCCCCTTTCGAAGCAGCTGCGAACCTAATCTTTACCGGAACGCGTGAGAGGATGTTCCTGTTGTTCACTCGCGACTTATCATCCATCATGTGGTCGTGATGCTCGTTTTGTGGATTTCTTTTTTGAAACGGATACTGAGCTGTATGCTGTATGCTGTATGCCTGATTTCAAAGGAGATATGCTGTTTTGCTTTCAACTGTTCGCCGGGAGGTGTTTGCTTACAACGCCAACTACACGAAAATTTCCTTGCCTGGTAGAGGTATGCAGCTTCGCTGTGAAACAGCGCGACTGGGACAAGGACAAAAAGACGAAGAGAAAACAAGACAAGCGCTGACTAACAACTGGTTTGTTATTAAAACATGAGAAAGAAAGAGAAAAAAGAAAACATGAATTCAAATGTTTGCGCGCTTGCTGGGCGCCTCGTAAAGTATGTCCCCTTTTTTATTTCATCTCACGCCATCTCGTAAACCTGAATGTAGAAACGTATTTTCTACTTTCCTTCCTCAGGTGCTCTTATCCTAAATCCGGAAATTCGATCTCGCTGGGGGTCAGAGTCAACGAAGGTTGGCTCACATACGAGATGTTGTTCTTCGTGATGTTGCAGGCTTCAATCATCTTTCGACTTTTTTGGTTGTGGTGTTGATATATAACACTATTCTTATCGAAGCGTGGTTCGCACCTGCAATTTCGGCAGTGTAGCGCTAGATGTCAATAAGCGATGCCTTTAAGGGAGCTGTGGTGCACTCTGAGTCGGATGATTAAAAGGGAACTCTGGATATTTTCGAGCCACCTGATCCAAAGCATAATCTGAATGCGGATGGCTTCCTGATTACGAAAGGCTATCTCGTTCTTCCTGATTCAATCTGGCTAATTAAAAAAAAAGTGATATTTTGTTTTCTGCTGAAACCAAAACATCGTCCTCTCGAGTTTTTCCCCAGTTTTCCCTGCCATCCAAACGGGACGTCATCGGCCGGTATCGCGGCGCGCGGCCAGAAATCGGATATGCTAGCGCCCCCTTTCTGAGGTCCAGGGTATTGAACCGAACCCGAACCGTACACCGAAAACCGGAAAAAACCATTATTTTTGCTCGAACCGGGGTTGAACCGGAACGAAATCATTTTTTTCGTTCCGGAGCGGAACCGATATGTTTTCCATGCGGTTTTCGCTTCATACGCGAAGTCCGGTCGTGTGAAAAGTGCGTGGCGAAAAACACAATAATGTAAAAAAATAAACACAAAATGAAAAAAAAATATTCGCGCGAATCGGAGAAAGCCGTGAGCTTAAGAGACTACGTGTCCAATGTGTTAGGTCCCTGATCAGGATGCTAGGATTGAAGAAACCAATGCTTGATTGTCCAACGTGGTGGATGTCCACGCTGCATATGCTCATGAGACCATATGAACTAAGAGGCTTCGCTGGAGGGTTGCTCTCAAAAGAAGAAAGCTCCAAGTCGACTGAAGACGTATATGGGCGGAAGTTGAAATGCTCGCAGTATCGCTTCGCCCGGCAGAAGTGGCGACGAAGGCATTGCAGAAGGAACAGCTCACCGTAGGAGATTTCTACGGCGCATGGCTGAGATATTCCATGGATACTTCCAAGATATCGTTGCCGTTAGCAAAGGCCTTGACCCAGTCAATAAAAAGAGGGAGCGACAGCTTCTTGACACGGATGTACATGGATGCCCGCTACTGCCTTGTCATCTTTGAGCAAAAGTACCGGGCCACGTTGCATTTGACAAAGACTTGGAGGCGGATCACAGCTCTACGCGAGCAAGATTCTACCTTGTCTTCTGAAACTGCGGCGGCACCAGAAGATCCGGGAGACGACCTGGAAGCGCTCCTCAAGAGAAAAGAGGTTGACGCTGGCGTGCACGTTCGAGGTACCAGTAGCCCACTTTATATAGCATGCCTCCCGGAAATTCTAGGCAAAGAGCCGCGGCTTTTAAGGGACGCTAACGTGTTGCAGTTTTGGGAGGAGAGACGGGAGCGCCACCCAGAACTCTGCGCACTGGAGCAAGTAGCCCTGGGAGTGCCTGAGACCCAGGTCAGCGTGGAGCGAGCCTTTTCTGCACTGAAGTTCATTTTATCGTCTTAGAGGTGCCGTCTCTCCCCGGATATGCTTGACGACGTCCTGCTTCTTCGGTCACCTGCCTGACATTGAACTGCGCTTGGACCTACGTCCCGAGGTGCCCCAGCACTAGCTCGTTCGTTCCACACAGTAATGTGAGACTTTGCTTTTTATATGTAACACTTTTATAAATAATGCATAGTTTATCTTTTGCTGTCGTCAATTGTTTTTGTAGCATATGAGTACGAACCGGTTCGAACCGGTTTGAACCTTTATTTTTCACTCCGGAGTTGAACCGGAGCTGAACCGTTTTCCCTGAACCGGAACGAAAACCGGAACGAAAAACATTTCGGTTCGACACCCTGCTCAGGTCTAACATCGAGAAAACAGGGGCATTCGTGCTATCAACAGATATTAACGTCAATTTTGCGTGTGAAGTATGACCTTGGCCTATATGCTAAACTACAAAAAAGTAAAAAAAAAGAAAAAAAAATCGGAAGAAATTGGAATTTTGAGGAGACCGTTTTTGGAACTCGCTATATCTCAAGCCGCGTCTCGCAAGTTTGGTAAAATCGCCGGCAATCCGTTTTCTTTTCTACCAGAAGCTGGCAGTTTTACTGGCGAAAAAAGGTTGAAGACTCACGCAATACATTTTCGACAAATTGCCCATGCAGCACGAAGAATGCTCCAAATGTGGGTACAGGTGCCTCACACACTCGTCTTACCGCAAGGAACGTGACATTTGTTGTAGATTTTCTTTAGAAAAGTTACGGTTGCAGACGCCAGCACGTGTAACTACTCTTGTAGCATGCATACTCTTCTTGGTGCTTAGGTAATTTAGCAAAATGTGTATTGACCATCCTGAAAAGCGCTTCTGGCCGATGCCATTTTCAGCATTTGTGCGCGGGGCGCGTATTTTTCTGGCCTTCTAAAGCGACGCACATGCGTGTCCTGGGCTGTGACCTAACACATGTCGACCGTAATTCCCGTAAACATTGATCCCCCGACTGCTGCCCCATGCGTGCAAGCACGTTCAGTTTGCTCGTGAACAAAGGTTTGGCAAGCTTGCACTTGCATGGGCTTGTCCGCACGAGCAGAGACACGGTGGTGGTTAGTCGCCTTGCTTGCAACCGTCTGAAGAATAGAATGAACTGCATTCGTGTAGGCGAAAGCTTAGGTTACTCTTCATGCAGATTGTGTTAAAATGAAAATCAAAAGAACTCTGCAATCACCAAGCTAAATATCAGGGGGAATAAAAAGAGTACAAGATAAAATTACACTAATTAAATTCAAATAAAAATATATTTTCTTGAAAGTGCAATAGTGCGTGAAGTTCAAAAATGCATCATAAGATTTTAATTCAAAATAAGTTAACAAAATTTACCTCCTCACCCACACCCACCCCTAAAAAAGGATATATACTTAATATATATATATATATATATATATATATATATATATATATATATCATATATTACTGGAGTATAGTACAACAGGCTCATCAAACACTCATCCACAAGTGCGCGTGGGGAAAAGTGTATTTTTATATAAAATTTCTTAAAATTAATTTTTGATTTTGTACAGCCTCCTTTAGCCATAAATTTGCATGCCTCTCCTTAACGACATTAGTATTGTGATAGCTTTAGAAAACCTCTTAGCCTTATATAATATTCCTCCCCAATATAATCAAATAAAAACGTTTTCACTACCTCTTCCGTGAAAAAAAAATAACATCATCCATTTCAGAAACCAGGCAATGGCTCTATCGTATATTAATGGAGCTTAACACCTGCTCTGTAAACCTTAGTAATACAAGACACGAATAGCAGTGTATCGAAAGTCATGTCTTAACTCACAAATGAACTTTTTTAGTCGTTTCACCTCCTTTGCTTAACAGATCGGCCGCGTGAGTGGAAATCGAAGACTAGCCCGAACTAGATTTCAAGCTCAAAACGGATATAGGGTTTATGAAAAAAAAAGAAACTTTTATAGAAGAATTTGTGAACAACAAAAGTGGCTGCACCAAATGTCGACTGCGATGCTAGAAAGCGCACTATTTTTTGTGATATCCTTAGCGCTCCTCTTTGGACGGGTGTCGTAGTGGTCACCGCCGGCTTTAGCCTGCGCTTTCCGCTCTTAAAGTTGTTTCAACCGTCCAGTAGCTTTAGTTCTAGCTGAAGAAGGCTGCTCAACTCGCAGCACGCGACTATAAAGCATTCTGAGCATAAGTGAGAATGTTTGATGTGACACTGGTTCTACTGCCATACACATCGCGCAAAAGCACCTTGACGTGACTGGCATCCACTGCGGACGGGCAGCGCATTTTTTTCTACCACGAAAACAAGGGTAAAAAAGAAGCTTTTCCTGGAATTGTTATTCGGCGCCCAACCGCGAAGCACAGATCGCTACCCATTGCACAGGAGCTTTATCTATACCTTGAAGCTGTGGAAAAATAATCTTGATCGCTGGCGCCCGGAAAGCAGTTTTGCGGCTGCCCAAGTCGCCCGTCCGCCTGCCCACCGGTGACGTATACGGGTAGGGAAAAGTTGGGATTTTTCACTGTTGCCAGTACAGAGTCACCTCCTGGAAACCTCGCTGCCGGCATAACTTAAAAATTCAATACCTTCCCCATTTTTTAAGAAAAGTTTATAAAACATTTTGAATATCAGTTGAGAAAGGGAGTTTGATGCGATCTGCCAAATTCCTGCCAAATCGAAGAATATAAAAAAAATTGACGGAGTTTCCCTTTAACCACAGGCCAGTCTGTCCGATATAAGAGCGCCCCCCCCCAAAAAAAAAGGGAATGCGGTAGACCACGCCCTTTACACACAACACGTACTTTTTTCATGTTTTATTTTGAATGTGCTAAGTTCTGATCTTGCATTTCCTTCCCTGCGTACGCTTACAGCGGAACATAATTTTTTCTTAGTTGAAAAAACATCATTCACCTCATATCATGACGCGATTTTTTTAAGTTCGTGTGAAATTCGTTGAAGATAAGGAATAACCGAAAATTTCTTTTTCTTTTCTAACTGGTTCTTTCAACATGAAATTGAAACTAATCTTAACGGTTTTATTAAACTATCGCATGTTGATGAGATAGTCGAGTATGGGTATCCTGAATCCCTAATCCTTTGAGTCTAAGAATTGAAGCCAACGTCCATTTTGTTAACACATGATTTTGTTAAAGCAAACTGCAAACAGGAAAGTACTATGCCCCTTTTTTTACGCGTTTCGAATGTGCTGAATGGTTCTAGGATGGTACAACCAGCAAATGTGTTCATTTTTAAAATTCCACAAGAAATTTAAAAAATGAATTCGACTTTTTTTGGAGTTTAATAAGTTAGCCGAAGGCTTTAACAAAGCTCATGAAATACTTTTATTACGTAATCAAGTGTTTTTTTTTCTTCAAAATCGTACGGTCAAGGTTTTTGGTTGACTTATGAAACCCCAAAAGAAAGTGAAATTAATTTTGTAGATATTCTGTTGAATTTAAAAAAAAGAACACATTTGGTGGTGGTACCATCCTAGAACATCAAAGAGTTTGCCAAACTACCAGTCAGCACATTCCAAACTTGTAAAAAGAGGCATCGCAGTTTCCTGTTCGAAGTTCGCTTTAAGTTAATCAAGGGTTCGCAAAATGGACATTACCTTCACTTCTCAGATTCAAAAGATTAGGCATTCAAAATACACAGACTCGATTATCTCATAAGAATACGATAGTTTAATGGAAACCGTTAAGATTAAATCCAATCTTATGTTGAAAGAACCAGTTAGAAAAGAAAAAGAAAGTTTCGGTTATTCCTTTCTTCAACGTATTTCACACGGACTTGAAAAAGTCGCGTCCAGATATGTGGTGAATGTTGTTTATTCAGCGCAAAAGAAACTAAGCAGAATATGTTGCGCTGTAAGCGTACGCAGGGAGGGAAACGCAAGATCAGAACATAACACATGCAAGGTAAAACATAATAAAGTTCATGTCGTGCGTAAAAGGCGTGGTCTAACGCATTCCCTTCCTCGTGGGTGCTCTTATAGCGGACAGACTTGACGGTGATAATAAACATCCGATTTAGAGTGCACCGCAGCTTCTTGAAAGGCACCGCTTATTGACATTTAGCGCTACACTTCCAAGATTGCGGGTGTGAACCACGCTCTAATAACACCAGTGTAGTATATCAACACCACGACCAAACATGTCGAAAGATGATTGAAGCCTACAACATCACGAAGAACAACCGCTCGTGTCTGAGCCAACCTTTGTTGACTCTCACCCCCAGCGAGACAAACTTTCTGGATTTGGGATAAGTGCACTTGAGGAAGGAGAGAAGAAAGAAGTTTGTACATTGAGGTTTACGCGATAGCTTGAGATGAAAAAAGGAGAAGGGGACATATTTCTCGAGGCGTTCAGCAAGCGCGCGAACATTGCACTCCATGTTTCTTTTCTTTTCTTTCTTCCTTATATTTCTAATGACAAACCAGTTGTTAGTCAGCGCTTGTCTTGTGTTCTCTACTGTATAAATCTTATATTTGGGACATACCTGTCCATATCAAACATTATATGATTATATACGGCCTATAAACAGCCTGTTCTGGTGAATATAGTCTTATCTGGCGTTTATACAACCTTATCTGGCAAATATAAAGCCTTATCTGGAATATATACAGCCTTATCTGAGGTATATACTTTGTTATATGGCGTATCTACAGCCTTTTATGGCGGCCGGTTTTCAATATATTGAAAAGTAAAAATAAATTATAAAAAGTGCTTTGTTAGCAAACTGTAAATAACTCTTCGTTCGCGAGCTGAATATTAGGACAAATAATCCGAAACTTCAGTTTTCGCAAGCTTAAGTTTGGGATTATTTTACTTTTCACGAAGATTTCATTGTAGCTTAAATATTTAGAAGCGCTAAGATTAGAAACTTTGCTAAATCCCCCAAGCGCCCCGGCCCGTATTCGAGGGCTCATGAGAACTGTCATATCACCTGGATGAGCTGCAGACATCTCTTACATTATTATTATTGTACAGCTTCAAAGACGCTGATAATCTGATGTGAAGTTAGAAACGCTAAAAGTGCTAGAAATAGCCCCGCTGACTGCTGAATCGTTGGTTTTGGTTGTTGTGATTTCTCGGCTTTTTAAGCAATTTTGCTAAAACAACTATCACGACAATGATAATGATAATATTGTTAGAGATTTCTGCGCCTCCACCAGGTTGAAAGGGGGATCGTATGCACAGTATCATGACCGCTGGCATTGACAAGAAGTTTTAAAAGTGATATGACAGGTCCTTGGGCTTTATAGGACGCGTGTTAGGGTTACTCCGAATTACGCTCAAATCTGTGTAACCATAGAATTGGTCGAAGTTGCCGATCACTAGGAAGCTAAAGGAACATCGTTACATAAATCCTTGAGTGCGGGCCGGGGCACTTCGGGGATTTAGCAAATGGTCTATCGTAGATAATAAAAAAATATATAAAGTGCTGATTTCAGGCTTGTGTGCTTCTTTTGATATGCCTGGCCAGATCTGAGATTTCCATACTTGTCCTGGGATATCAGACTATATTTGACAGATATACTATATCAGGTTATATGTGGCCAATTTTTTATATGTGCCATATCTGAAATCTTCAGATCTGGCGAGATACATTTTTTTTCGCAAGGGCTTCGTCTTTTTTGTCTTTGTCCCAGTCGCGATGTTTTTTCAACACGTGGAAGATCTTGTAGTCTATTGTGAGCAAGGCTCTTCAAAACATCGCGATGCAACAGGAACGAGTGAACATATGTAGAGGCTTGGACGTCGTGAACTTACGTGGAAAAAAAACTGGATTCGTCGCTGAAGTTGGATTAAAAACAATATTCGAGAGAGAGAGAGAGAGAAAGAGCGGAATTTGCGTGTGCGTGCGGGCATACTTTTTTTTCAAATGACAACCGGCATGTGGCTAATTTTGCAGTTTGTAATTTGAACATCATGTTTTTTCACTAATTAACGAGTGAATTAGTAAATTTTTGTTAATTATTGAGATCACTAGTGTGTTTTTGCGGTCATCTAGTGGCCGCAACGGCTGGCATTTTGTTTGTTGAAGGAGTTCGGTCTCTTCTCAGCTAAACACGCGGTTTATTAATGTTGACTATTAATGAATACATCTTAATCTAATTGGCCAATTTACTTTTGTATCTTCACTACTTCGTAGGTGCAAATTACAAGTATTTAGCACAGCGCATTACTCCACTTTGACCTTTACGATGTCTTATCGTTGGTAGTTTGAGTTGGTTTATTTTCATTAATGCGAATAGTCTTGGCTATAAAATGATAAATTGGATTCTTAGATCAGATTACTTGAGCCTCAACTGGAGGACACTTCGTTCCCTTTAGGCTCGTTCACACAGCTGCGTCGACTGCGTTGAGCTTCCTTGCGTCGTGAAGCCCGGCGCCTCCCCATTGGCTCGTCGTAATGGTCGCAATGGCAACAGCTCGACGCAATCAGTCTTAATGCAGCCAAACGCAGTAAACCGCGTATGTGTGAACGTGCCTTCATCCTTCTTGGGAATTTTGACTGCTCCATAGTGAATACCGTCCGAAAATAAAATTTCAATACTGGCTTGCAGACAACATTTTACACCCGTATCTCATCCCACCACAAGGAAGTTTTTTTAAAGTTACATTCCCGTCACATCTCTACCCCGTCACACGACGCTTAAGTGAAAAGGCTGCGAAATGGGTCACAGAGAACATTGTTTTATTCAGATGTGTATTGGTGAAGACGTACATTATTGCTTATCATTGTGGAAAACGAAATCGTGCAAAGGTTACGAATATCGTTTGTTTTTACAATTCCACGTAACCGGCAACATTGATAAAGGTGTGTTTTGAGCCTTTTTAATAGTGGTGCCACAATCTGAGAAGCGTTTTTCATTTTTTTGTGCCTTATTTTTGGAGGATAAGTTTGTTTTTTATTCGCACTGTTTATAAAAGATTGCAAATAGTAATGCACCTGCTTTTATTAATACACGATATGGTTATGCAAAAATTATCCTTACGAAAGGTGTTACTCGCAAGTGTAACGAAAAATCGTTACAGTCAGGCGAAGGAAACTTCGCCTGCGCAGAGAAGTATAAATTAACATTGTCAAAATTGTTCAGAATTAACCATATTAAACAAAATTTTACTATCGGCTAACCGGAAATCGAACCTCAGTCCGTATGATCCGCAATCCGATCTCCTTGCTCGGCGCTCCTTGAATGATTCTTTTCAATTGCAAATTCAAATTAATTATAATGTCTCCTAAAAGCAAAAAAAAAGTAATGGTTTGTACGAGATTCTTGTATAGTGGATATGCTCTTTGTATTCCCAGGAAACCTTTACAAAGCCCAAGGCACTTAAGCTCAGCCTCGCTGTTTGAAGATACACATTCTACTTGATTCACGAGGTTAAAAAAAAGACAAAGAAAACATTTCTTTTTGTATTTTTCTTTTCATGAATCGCCGCCATCCGTGAGTTCTATATTCCAAGAAGTAACCCCTCCCCCTCTTCCCCCTTAAAAAAAAAGCGAAAAGAAGATAACGGCGTTAGAGGAGAATTACATAAATGACGAGGAAAGGACGACACACCGTAAATTCACCAGCATGCTCCATTTCCACGAGAAAGAACCTAAGGCACAGAATGCGCCTTCCTCACAAAAAAAAAGCGCATGTCCGTTGGGCTTATACGCAGTTTCTTTTTAAAAGCGTTGAAGCTGGTGCCCAAAAACACTGCGTCGCGGAACATGAATACATGCTTCGTGGTCTTAGGTACATAAATGACAGTGGCACTACTTGGATGAGGAGATCGGGAATGCAAGCAGCAGGACTAAGAACGGCTCAATGAAGCCTGAGGTGGATTCATAATACTAGTTTCTGGGCCAGTTGCTGCATGAGGCTGATGAAACTTGTAAGCACAACCAAAGACAAACAGAACGATGGGAACACGGACGAGCGCTTGTCCGTGTTCCTTTCTTCCTGTCTGTCTTTGTTTGGAAATTTTTTATAGCCTGAGGTAGCATGCGACTCTTTATTTTCACAGCCATTTTCTGAATGACGAAGTGTCCCGAATGAAAAATCCAGCAATGTTACCCTGTTTGGCAGTCAATGTTTTCTAGTGGACCGCTGATTGTGCCTGACTGTACGTCAAGCATGTCTGATTGGCCAACAAGTTACTCTGACCGAACAGTGAAACTCCAGTCAGACTCCGCTTCTTGGCTTTCTGGTTGTTTCCTGGTGGCAGTCTGCCGCCGCGAAATGCCGTCAAGACTCCTTGGTGGCAATTCTGATTGTGCATCGATTGTCTTTGACTGTACGTCAAAAAACTTTGCGTGCAGACAGACGTACGGTCAAAGGACGAAAAGTTCGTTCGGATACCACTATTTCGTAAAATATATTATTACGAAAAAACAGTCTATGCACGAGAAAACGATTTCGGGACGTGAGCCCATAAAACCGCTGATGTTATAGATATGAAAAGCAGGGCACCCGACAACCCTGATCAGAAGCCCGCCGAAACGCCGAGCACGCCACTTTCTACTTTCGCTTCGCCCATAGAGGCTTCGCCGAGCTTCCATGAACGATTGCTCTCGACTCGTTTTGTTTGCCCGCTTGCTCAAACCTGTCGATCATGCCCGGGTTCTACAATGTCTAAAGTTTTAGTCGAATTTCTCCTCGACAAGACCCAGTCTGTCGTGAGTTCCGACTATGTAAGGAACTTTAGCGGTGTAGTTGAAGACGACAAGGTGTACCAGGTCTACTGGGCCGGAGACGCGCGAACTAAAGGAGGGTTCTATGACGCGAAAGTACTCTACATGGCAGGTGAGTAGAACTGAAGTACGGCAATTGATGTACGAGTGCTCTGCGTAACATGCTGAAGGCTTAACTGCATATGCAGCCGAAGCATTCTTCAGAGCGATGCACTCATTGTCGGAACCTCGCGCTGCAATACTGAAATGCTCTTGACTCGGTCCGAGAGGTTTAGGCTAGAAAGTTTATACCTTTCTATCTGGTGTGGGCTATTGGCCTTACCGCTGTGTCGCAGCTCATTATTATTGTTTCATGAAGAGTGCAGACAAAAAGCATCCGCGAGCGTAGTTCAGATATGTCTGCTGCTCGCGTTCGTCCGTGGAAGCCAGGACTGTCTGTCGTAGCATACATGCTTGCTCTCTAGCTTCAATGGAGTCGCATAGGTTTTGTGAATTAAAGTGGATACGGTCGTCCCGAAAGGTTCAGACATCGAAGGCGTTTCTCTGAAACATGCTTAGGGTGCATGTGGGCCCGTTTGCAAACGAATGCCCCTTTTGCACAAAAAACGCAAAATTCAAAAGTGAAAAAAAAAAGAACGGGTACACACTTTTTTTAATGTTTGATGTCATGAATTACATCCATTTTAAGGACTTGTGAACCGTTTCACAGCCACGCGAGATGGCCACCTCGGCTTGTGAACCGTTTCACAGCCATCCAAGATAGCCACCTCGGAATGGGAGCTTTATATAAATGCTGCCCTTGTTGATGAAATTCCCTTGGCAGTGGCATTCAGACGTCATCTGATGGATCATCAGGACACGTTCCACCAGGGCTGCTGACTGGCAGTCAGTGTCCCAAATTACGTATCTTGATTGACATTTTCACTAGGGGTAGCTCCCCGCCAGATCCCATGACCTCAAGTGTCCTGAATGCATTTGAATTTGTCTAGCATTCCGATCAGAACGGGGATTATATGAGTATGTTGCGCGTGAAAGGCAGTCGAAAGCACCTAATGCATTCTCAGATCATTTATAGCAAATCATAACCATGTTAAATGTATGCACAAAACATTCTGAACTCCCCGAGTTTATCACAAAGATCAAGAAAACACACTGTGTTTTATTGATAGAGCCCGAGGTGCTGTTGCTTTCACGTTTATGAGGAACCAGCGATATAAATATAAATTGTGCATAACCAGTTAGTATATGCATGACCAGTGTAGTATGACTGGGTTCCATTCGAAGTGAGTCGATATCATGCTCTAGTGGAGGCGCCGTCTTTGGAACCCCAAATGATTGAGGGCTAAAGACCGGATATAGGACGCCACGTAGCTCTCGGGTTAGGGCTTGCAGTGTTCCATTCTTGATGGAGTTGGGATTGGTTATCTTAGCCAAGAAATAAGACACTAACTTTTGCTTTTTTTCGCGTTCACCCTTATAACCATTGTCTTAGTTTAGTGAAATTATTATGGCTGGTATGATCATGTAAGTCTGGTATATTCTTGTTTTGCTGTATTTTCGTCTAGTTCCAGAATAAGACTCGCTGCATGCCTCAAATAACTTATGTTAATGGCCCAAACTAGCCAAACGGCTTTGGGTCCACATGATTTTTCAGTAAGATCTACATAATTTACTCATAATGAAAATAATTTAAATTATATTGAAAAGGGCCTGGCGTGGCTTCTCGTGAACGATTAACGCTTCGAACAGGTGAAACATACGCGTCGTATGCAGTTGACCGTTTAGGTTGCCCATCGTTGGCAATGGCGATGGCGGAAGTGGCACCGTGTACACGAAGCTGACGGGGAGAAATTCGTCTATACTTTGTCTCATCCTACGATGGACTAAAAGCCAAAAGCCACTGTCCGCCAGGTCCAATCACATTACACGCTAAGCGATGACATGCTTAACACTGATAAGGGGTGTACGAATAATGCTCAGGATCAAAAAGCGCTGCATCATGTTTATAGCTTCGACAGTTCAAAGAGCTTGTATGTCGTGGCTTTCTTTGCTATATAAAATTGATGAGTCACTCAGTGCCATTCGATTCAAACCACTGTCCACCCATCCCCATCAGTGATACGAGACGAGGAAACCGATAGGCGCAACGAAGTTCAATACCGTGAAATTCCAAAGTGACTCGTGATTGGATCTGGCGGCTTGTAGCTTTTGCCTTTAGCCCTTCGTAGGATGAGACGAAGTATAGAAATATCTATGGGAAGGAAAAATGAGGAGGAAACTGCATCTTACGGTCTTTTATGTAAACTGAACGGCGAAATATGTTTTGGTGTCGTGATGTATTACATTAATATAGGCTTTTTAAGAACTAATAATTCAAGCTGTCTTTTCTTCTATAATTGGCGATACGTGAATAATTTAGAGGGAACTGATCTCATCTATTTCCAGCTTAGGAGAGCGAATGCTAGACAGGAGATTAACTCCTCTGCAGCGTTTCCTGTGCTATAGCGGAACGAGGTAGGAGGAGCTTCCACATAATTCCTAAGATGTCACCAACAATATATTTGCATGTTTTATATGGAGAACAAAAAGTCCCACATTAAACTTTAATTAAGACTATATTTAAACAGATAGTGAAGTTCTCCACTCCGTGTTCAGCGATTTGTTGAAAGAAGCTGAAAAGACACGCGGCTGCAACAGAACGCATGGCAGACCGTATGTCACATGCTCCACCGCAGTGGTGTATGAAATTCCCCTCACACTTGGGAAAGCATTCATTGGCCAAACGGGAAGCTGCGTCAATGACCGGTCTCGAAAGAATGAGTTCTCCATAAAAAAAAAAAAAAATGAAATGCGCACCTGCCCATGCATTGTGAGGCATGTATGTGTACGCTGCGACTTCACGAGATTAGGATCCTGAGAAGGAGTAAAGATTCTGCGGCAAGACAGCTCATGGAGGCGTGTTATATAAAGAAGGGAAAGGACTGTGTTAGCGACTCTTCGGTTTTCTCGTTTAATTCGAATTTCAATTTTTATCTGGGTTGATAGAATGATTTTGGCGCGCCGGGGTTTCTATCTTGTTTTGTATGTTTTCTTATCTTTCTCCTTCCAAGCATGCTGCGCGTGCTTCGCATGAACCTTTGGCAGTCGCTTGGCCGCGAATGAAACTAGTTTACAGGTGAGCTGGTCCTTGTCCACTCCTTCGTGTTCGTGCTTTGTGTTTGCCTATACAAGTTAACTGAATGACGTTTATAGTTCACTAAATACATAACAAAAAGGAACACTTCCCTCGGTGCGCGTGGGTTTGCGTTGTGGCAGGCACTCTCAGATGAGTAATCACCGCCGCACATGTAGAGCGACGACCGTACATGTGCGGCGGCGACTGCACCGAGCTGGTGCACACCGCGTTTCACAATCACTCCTCGGCTATGATATACGTCTCCGCCAGGCTCCTCCTCTCCTCCGTAAGGAGAGCGCTCATGCACAAAATGTGAAAAAGAAGAACATTGGCCTGCGCTGTCCTAGACTGCCGGGTTCAAGATAACTTCACATTCAATGAGTTTGCCCAGTTGCGTCACGTGTTGGGATTGTCCAAAACAACGCAATCTGAAACCAGTTTTAGCGTCAAGGTCCCCGAGCTCTGGAGCGCCATAAAATGTTTCGTTCAAACTGTTCCTTTTTTTAAAATTTTACTGTTGTTCAATTTTTAGAAGTGCCATCATTCGATTGCGACTGTTCAAGTCAGAGAAGGGCTAGGAGTATACCAGGGCCCAGGTTATGTCACCGCCAAATTCGAGACAACGTAAGGGAAATAGTTTCGCATTCCGTCATCTCAACTTCTTGAGAATAATCTAAAAGGCGTCCATTTATACAAGGCGCTCAATGTTCTTGATGCCTCCTGATAGCGATATTTTAACTTTTTTACTGAAATGAGTGCGTCATTTTTTTTCATATGACTACCATCAAACCTATGAGCTATGGAACCAGGATTTGGCAGTATCGGGATACATATATATCAAGGTATTACTTTATAAATATATTTTAATATTTGGATTTATGCATCGGAATACATTTTTATAATGTGTATTTGTACTTCTTATACAAATTAATTTTAGGTGTGTTTTTGTATTTGGTTAATATATGTCGTTATATTTTTCCAAGAATCATTAACAACTAAACGTTAATTCGTTATTTTGGCTTGCGTTGGGGTTTTGAGATTCAGTTATTTTCCTAACCCATGTTAGTTCGGTACGGTTTGTCCCTAACGTTACGTGATCCTTCTCTTGTCTCCAAAGATAAATACTTCCAATCCTTCAGATGGTCGTCTGATATTGTAGGCTCCCTTGTTTTCTTCTTAACAAAATATCAGAAAACACAAATTAATTTTCTGGCGGCCTCATGAAATTTATGCTTAAAAATGTGCCGGTATTCAATAAATGCATAGTGAGGTTTAGATGCCTAGGAATAGGGGAGGAGGTCATGGAGGTTGTCTAGATAATGTTGAAAGAGCGCTTGCTTCTTTTAGACACACGTGAGAAAGGGAAATGTTGATTCTGGCAAACAATGAATTCGGTCTTAAACTCCTCAGCGTCACAACTCAAATAACGATCGGGTACTCGTTTGTTGGTTTCTAAATATATTTCGTACGTCTGTTTATGGCATAAGAGAAAAACCTAATATTTTGTATTTTTCTAGGTAGTACTAGAGGGTGCACCTAACTAGTCCAACAAAGTTTGCGAACATCTGAACTTTTGAATTAAAATACATATTCATTCATTTATCACTACCCCGGTGCCTGGCAAAATATATTCCCCTGTACATATTACATATACCTTCTTGGATATTTATCTCATTCTTTTCTAATACTCATTGCGGTACCTGCTTACAGATGTGTTTAAGTATCAGAACTTTAGCTATATTTACCAGGCATCTCTGCGCGGTATAATTATGACTACGACAGTTGGTTGTATTTTTATTTATCTTCAAATTAAGTATATTTAATTATCGTAAAATTTTATATGTTGGGGTATACTTTACAAAAGACAAATCTTTCAGTTTGAAATTTCAGACAGGTTTAGTTTGGAAGAAATAAAATTCAAAGGGGCAGGTAAGGACAGCTTGGTTTAATTGAGAATTGTCGTGTGGAGCATCTTTGATTCGCGCTCCGCCATAAAAGTATTAACGACAAATATTTAATAAGTTTTTATAGTAATCTATACATATCATGGTAATGCAGCATTTAAATTTATGTTTTGCACGTATATTGCTAAATGTTCTTTCGAAATCCCAGACACGCATCAATTCATATTTTTGTAGAAATCTTGGATGTTCTGCCGTGTAGGATCTTCGGAGTATCAAGTTGACATTGATGCCATCTACGTTACAAATTAGCCCCTTCCAAACGAAATAAAGCTTATTTTTAAATATTTGTTTATACTAAGGAATATATTCCGTTTATCAATATGATTTCAAAATTTTTAAAGTTCAAATCGCATTAAAAATATACCTTTTTTGCTTAGCATTTTTCATGTAACTGTTTCATCCCGCATATAGTTCATAAGGTGTCCGGAACCTCTAAATATTTTACAAAAGAGCAATGATCAAGGTCAGGATTTCGACACTTGCTGCTTACGCCAAGTTTGATTTGGTCTCAAGTCGAAGCTATTTGCGGTACATGAGTTATGCGTTTCACTACAATTTAAGTGAACTTTTGTCAAACATTACACAAAAATTAAAACATAAAAAGAAAACACCTTGAAGAGCCTGAAGGAACGTTTGTCCCAATGTACACAAAACATCTGAATTTTTTCTACGGCATTTTTCGCCTACCGTAAAATTCCGAGCAAGCATTTTACGGAAAATGTTGAAGTATATCACGTAAAACTGAGGGACGGGCGCTCCTTCGGTAAGCAATATGTAAAGATATGTCCTCTGTGTGTTTTCCTTGTGTTATAAAATCGAGGGGATGGGAGCTTAATGTGGAATAATGGATGCTCAGTATTTTAGGGTAAATCTCTTGAATAAATACCTCTAACAGCATCTGATTACTTTCCAATAAGGAAAAGAAGTGGTCCTAGTACTGAGCCTTGTGGGTCCCCGGAGTTAGAGGGAATCTCCGGCGAAGAATTCATAGTCATATATTTTTATGAAACCTTCACCAGGCACAAAGTATATGACCCCTGGGTATGACTGGAACCTATCTAACTAAAATATAACTTTTCTTCTGAGAAAACAAAGTATGAAGTTTACGCGTGCAACTCCGAATGACTGGCTGCCGCTCTAAGCTCTTAAACTCGTTCCACTCGTTCATCAGGGCGTTCATTGTGGCGCTCCTTCCTCCACCCTCGTCACCATCTATACATTGCTTCCTCTCCCGCCGTCCGCTTAGATGTGTCCCGTCGGTCGCGCCGCGTCCCTCAACGCATCTCGCGTATCTGTTCTTAGAGCGACTCGATGTTGGTAAGGAGTGGAAACGAAAATAATAAGGACGTCCCAATTTGTGCCTGTAGTGTCCTGTTAGGTTACGGATTGCGTCGAGTGACGAAAAAACAATGTGTGTACAAAATATGAGCATCTGGAATTGTTTTCGTTTAAAATCTTAGTCATTTTAGCTTGATACTTTGGAGGCGTCATTGAAGGTATGTCAAATGGGGCGATACGTAAATACTCACGATCTCTATTTTTAGACTGGAAAGACCCATTAGAACTATAAAGTTTATGAAGACGAAGGACGTGCGGAAACTTAGAAAAAGCTTTTGAGAGATCGAGAAATATTCTTTCATAGGTAAACAACACGCCCCCTACTTGGAAGAAATAAAAGCAGAACTAAAGAATGAGGCAGTCGTACCTACTGATTTCGCCGAAAAATTACAGTTTCCTGCCATAAGATGCCCAGCAGTCTTATCATTCGGTCAACGCACACTGTTTTTGTTTATCTTCGTCTGCGAAAAGTGTCTAAAGGATTATCTGTCAAATCTTTTGTTGTCACTTCAGACTGTCTGTGACATGAAAGTGTAGCAGTGTGGATGCATTCCAGAGTAACTATATGAAACATCTTAGGAATGGCTTGCAACAACTAAGAGAAAAAATGATCACTCCTTCGATGGAGTAGCCTCAAGGTGCAACAACAAAGATAACTTCCTAAGCTTTTTTTTTTCTTCACGATGACGGCCTTACTTCTGTCGGTTGAATTAATTTTTGTTTGCAACTTCCCAGAGAAAAAGTTCCTGCGATGGCATTGGAGGGACCGTAGAACGTTCGGCAGCAAGAGCCACCGTTCAAAGGCCGTAGAACGACCAAATAACCTCCCCACAATAGCTATAAGCAAGAGCGCAAAACAACATCAATGGTGTAAATATCCTATGGACACTGAATATCATCGTGCGAAAAAAGCGGGCTGAAATAGTTTCAAGATTTCTAACAGTGGCCATAAATGGTAGGCGGAGCTTCACAACATCAAGCCAATTTTAAAGTTAGCGCTTCGTGCTTTCAATATTATCGTACTCAATAACTGAAAATGTTCAAGCTTAAAAAAAAAGCGCGAGCGCCGCAAACGTTTACTTCAACACTTAGCCTGCGCAAAAAAAAATATAGTATAACGAATTAAATTTTGAGAAGTTGCCACTCTCGAGGCGCGACCCACTACTGCCTGTAAGATGCAGATAAAACAAAAATGTCTTCACTTCATCAGCTTTGTGGCAACTTACTACAGCGCCAAACTGAGGCATACATCCCATGTGAAGCACCTCAACCTGCACCGCGTATCAGATCAAACCGGTTTTCAACGAGCTGTGCAAAGTAGCCGTATAAAGCTACTCCGCGCCATCACCAGAGTGCTCAAATTCAAAATAAAATTTCTCGCTTAAACAAATTATTACTTTGGTTAAACTTTGTAAATCATAAGTTATCAACGTGTACTCTCTTTTGAGTGGTTTGATATATTTTAATTAAATAATCTTGATGCGGAAATTTGCCGTTGAATTGTAGTCAAAATGCCGTTTTCTACTTCTTTACGCTTTAATACCAAATACATTTCTTCTGAAGGTATGAAGCTATTATATGCATAAAACACTTGCAATACAGCCTAATAACACCCCTAGTGTTGTTATGCAGAAGATTAAATTTAAACGAAACTCGTTTGAAAACGGCAGAATTCTAGTTTTTGAGTAAATGAAAACAATACAGAAAGTCATTTATTTATTTGAATTTGACCTCATATTATGCACGACTGCAAGTAAATTTAAGTTAAAAAAATTGTGTATTGGCTAATTATTTGATTTGTATTGTTTTACTTGTATTAGTTTTTGTGTTTGTATTTTGTCGAAACTTTAGACCGTGCTGACGGGAGAAAAAAAAGTCACCGATAATATGTCCTCAAATGAGTACTCATCTTAGTGTGAACCCCTGTGCATATTTTTAAAGAAATCGCCAAGGGTCGACCGTCACGCCTGGGAAGTTCGGCAGGGAACTACCCAATTTCTACGCTGGAGTGTCAATTAAGAAAACCATTGAGTTCTTGCGTGCCATTTCAGAGTCCAAAGATGCGGGGGTATTCGGAGGTGCAGCGCTTTTATAAAGACCAAGTAATCTTCATTACGGGTGTCACTGGATTCCTTGGGAAAGTGAGTATTTTGCTCCTGAAACTATATATATATATATATATATATATATATAGTTTCAGGGCAAAATACTACTTTCTCAAGGAATCCATGACATCGTAATAAATATATACTATATATATATATATATATATATATATATATATATATATATATATATATATATATATATATATATATATATATATATATATATATATATATATATATATATATATATATTTATTTATTTATTTATTTATTTATTTATTTATTTATTTATATAGATATAACGAATTGTTTTCTAACGAAGATAAATGAATACGTGGATAATAACACTCGAGCCAACTATTATATGTGTTCCGTCGAATCAACGCGCTCCACTTTGTAAAGCCTAATGATCAGGAAAACATGAAAATAGTTGCAAGTCATTAGAGTTAAATGTTTTTCTTGGTTCAGTCGAAACGTACATTTTGATTCCTGCTCATGGCATACGGGACCGAAGAAGTCCTACTGAATTTTGAATCCTCGCATTGACCGCCGATGGGGCAAAGGAATGTGCGCATTAGTTCAATCTTGATGAAAAGAAGGCCGAAGACAGAAAAAGGAAAATGCATGCAGGTAATTGGCCTGAACTTAATACCCGAAGTTGAGCGCGTGGAAAGGAAAATGTGTTGAGTGTAGTCGTATAGCGTAGGGAGGTTACCATTTTTTCGTGATAAGGGTTGTAAAGACATTATTGCTCTGACACTTACAAACAAAAGAGGAAGTGAAGAAATAGACGTTCGAAAAGTTTTCACGTAATGCCGAGGGAAAGATAAAAAACGGTAGGATTCTTAACGCCGCCCGTGGCGAAATTGTGAGTTTTACAAAAAAATTAAAATCTGCGGTGCTTTTACTGGCGAGTGTACTTTTATAGGGCTTATTTGAAAACGAAACATTCTAGTTAGGACGAAAGTAATATGGGATGTCACGCCAAGGATCGAGAAATAAGACGCATTGAACATTACGGCTTTGCTGGCTATATTGCGTCAGTAACAAGGCAGTCTGGTCGTGTTAAGCATTGCAATCGAAACATATTTGGACACATAAAAGCATGGCGTTCAAGTTTCAAATATCTCATTATTATTCCTATAAATGTAACGTTACCCTACAGAATGTTCGTGCCATTCATTCTGCCTATAAGAAATGCGCTAAATGTGACCGATGGCCTTTAACAAGTTATTTTCGCGGTTCCTTACATTGTTTATTGATGACACGTTACCTTGCGCAACGTTTTCATCTATTGCAAGTACATAGTCAGAAAAAATGCATGCCCACCCGAGGAGCACAACATTTTGGTCAACGTTTGATTTTCGACAGGACATTTAGGGCATTAAATATGCCCTAAAAAGCCAAAGCCGAGCCAAACTTGGCCGACCTTCGCCAGACGCTTAGTATATTTGTCCTGATTCGCGAAACAAGTGCTAAGCTTAGTCTTGCACTGCTAGCAGTCTCGATGTCATCGTCTCATTTTGGTGCCTAGATTGCCAAACAAGTGTAGGGTTAGGCTTCACTTTTGGTTGTTCGGTTCTCTTTGGACAACTTTTAGCCTGCATTACAAAACAGTGGCTGGATTTAGGCTTACCTTGAATATTTGCAACAACTCTGGCAATTTGTAAATTATGTATTGATTCACAGAAAGGCCATCGAAACGCTTAAAGAAAAGTGCACTGCACTAACTAACCCCTTAGAGCAACACTGTATAGGTCTTAGCTAAAATTGACTAGTGTGTGCCAAATAGATGTTATCTTTGTCGTCGTACCTTGGAAAGCAGTTCAAAAAGTAACAACTTTTATGATTTTGTGGCTCTTTTATTTGTATATTTTTGCCCTTTTCTACGCGTTGTTTGGCTGTACCTACTTGGTGCTTTTCCCAAAAAGTTGGTATGTGCTTATTCTGCTATTTAAGCACCAACACTCACTTAATGCCCTTGAATTGTTTTGTCCATTTGTGTTTTTAGGTTCTTACTGGAGAAGCGGCTATGGTCGTGCGGAGGCATCAAGCAGTTTTACCTGTTGATCCAGCTCAAAAAGGGGTCGAGTCCCGCAGAAAGGCTGGCACTACTCTTGAAGTGGGAGGTGATATCTCTTACTCATTTAAAGTGATAACTGTTTCGCTCAGAGAACTTTAACCCAACTGCCATGCACCTTAGAGTACATATTTTTGCTAGTATTTAGTTCCAACCTTTGTCTTTTTATTTATTTAAATACATGGTACTCATAAAAAGCCAAAATTACACTAGGTTTTCTTATGACGTTTATGATTAGCCATTACAAAAATCTTTAACCTAGAATATGAAATGGTAAGTGCAATAAGCTTGCAGTACCTGCCTTGTTTGGATTCAAGTGCGTATTCCAATGCTCAGGTTTGATGCCCACAAAACTTTGAGAAGATTTTCTCTCAGGTTACCTTAAGGATTATCGATGCCCAAATACAATATTTGAAAACGTTACTTTTGAAGCAGTGTGCCGTTTTACTATATTTCTACCTGCCGCACAAACAACCTCATGCATTTACTCAAAATGAAGGCTTGGAAAGTGAGCATCTACGTGAAAAAAAAAAACGCCTAATACATCACGCAAAAGAAAAATAGAAAAAACTTTAGCTCGCGAAACAATTGAGGGAAACTGCATGGTGACTCGAAGTACGTTTTATGGCAGTACAGCTGTGAACATTGCCGACTGAACAAACCGTTGTGTGAAACCCATTCAATACCTCACAACTGCCGACTTCTTCGTCCGCAGAACCCGAGACACGTCCTTCAAGAAACCCTATGATGCTCGTTTGCACGATCGACTAATTAGTGCCGTCATGTCCTCTTCCAGTGCTTCAAGCGATTGCGCGACGAGCATCCAGCTAGTTTAAACAAGCTAGCAGTCGTCGAAGGCATCATCACGGAAGAAAACTTGGACTTGAAACTCTGCGACTTCGAGCACTTGACTTTGGAGGTGTCCGTGATATTTCACTGCGCGGCAACTGTCAAACTCAACGACACCTTAAGGTTCGAAACTCAGTCCCTGACATCTAAAGCGCCGTTCAGACACTTGCAACCCAGTAGGCCGGAGAAAGACAAAACCGGTTGTTAAGCCTCCTGCGACGGCGGAGGATTTACTCCGCAGCAGCGCATTCGGTCCTCCACCGTTGCAGGATCCATAAAAACTGGTCTTACTCGATTGCAAGTGTGTGAACGGCACTTAATACCAACTCGCACAAGTGTACACTGCTGCCGTTTCCACACTCTAAAAAAAAAGCCTGTCCGTCTACCTTTTCGCACAACACTCGGCGAGCCAATCACGGCAACTTACGGAGCCAGGTTGGCGAATGACGATGCCCAAACATGCTAAGACAAAAAATAAAAAAACGCAGTCTGAGTCGTTACATTAAGGAATGCGAGCGTGGCGTTTTGTATTAATGCCACAACTCAGAGTGCGTTTTTTGGTCTAAAGATATGTTTTGGCCTCGTCATTTGCTGAGCTGCCTCCGTAGGTTTCAGTGATTGGCTCTCTGAGTGTTGTGTAGCCAGGTAGACGCACAGGCTCTTTTAGAGCGCAGCAACCTGGTGTGGAAAATAGGGTACGTACATATAGAGGAATTTAGTGCGTTGACATGAATGAAGACTCGCTCATAATAACTAAGTTAGGTTTTGCTTATCACACACAGTTTGAGAAATGAGAGGCGTCCTAATCGACTAACATCTCAATCTCTTTATTTGCGGAGAAGAGTAAGATTTGGATACTCGCCACATCCTTCGTTTCTCAAGCTGTGACAGATTATAGACCAGCGAAATTTCGGTCTTGATCTTACCTTATAACATTATTCTAGATACATCGGTTATCATCGACCTCCAGAAACGGGTCAGAAGGCCCGACGCTCTCCGCTCCATTTAACCTTACGATGGACCGCAGCCGACGCTACGTGTCACATAACAACCGATTCAGCGCTGCAAACGTTACCCGCGATACTTGCCCCCGAGTCACTGCGCTATGCGGGGTAGCGATAAGTCCTCCTCAGGGTTGGGCAGTATCGCGATACAAATGTATCGCGATAGTATTTCAGAAATACATTTCGTATCTGTATTTCTGTATCGCGATACATTTTTTTTACCTGTATCTGTATTCCTGTATCGAAATACATTTTGAATGCTCCGTTGTATCGCGATACAATCAGGGTGACATGTATTTCGTTACATTTCTTGAGATACTTCCCCCCCCCCCAAACAAAAATCCAAATCCAAACGCATTTTTTTTTTTTTTTACTTTTGAGGGCACTAGGGTCAAGGAGATGCTGGGGCATTGTTACCATGCTGACCAAGGTTCCTTCCGATTCTCTAAGCTATTTTTCTATGCGTCCTCTTCTCTCTTCTGAGAAGTGTTGCGTAGTCGGGGACTCGAACCAGGTGGCGTGCCAGGAGTGGAGTCAAGCATCTTGTGCCGCAGGTCCTTACGTAGGGGTTCCTTGAGTCATTGTTTGCTGGCATCCAATGCCCGCTGCTAACCGTCTCGCTTGCCTTAGCGTACACAGTACACCCAGCCGCAAAGCTGAGTCACAGTCCGTTGCAGCACAAGCCTGGCGGTGGTTGACTCAAAATAGTAGGATGACTCACGCAGTGAAGTTCAACACATGTTCGAATGCGTCTGCGGCTGCGCCGGTAATATTGCACGGCTGAAGGATACATCATCAGCCGACGGGAAAGTGACCCGCTGCTCTGGGGATCCGACACCCAGGAAGGTCAGACGTGGCCTCGCTGTGCTGACCCAGACTTCGTGCACCTGCGACTCGTCTCGGGCGCACTGTTTCTCGGAGAGCTCGAGCCTGTGCCAGCAATATCAGGTCGCAATCCGCGAGGTCTCATTTTGGAGTATGCAAGACGAAATTTGAGGACTGCAATCCAAGCGTCGGTGGCGGAGGGTCGGTAGGAAGGACTTTCACAACAGGGTTGCCACAGTATCGTTTTTTCGACCGTAACAGAAGATAAGACATGTGTTCCTGGATGCTTCAGGTGATCTATTATTCTTGAAAATTCCAAATGACACTGCTTGCACAATCTTCAACGAGGTAACCTACAACGAAAGTACGTATTGTCCTTTCATATAGCAGCGTGCTAAAGTTTCATATTCAAGGCCACAGCTACAGATAAAGAATACCAGTTCATTCCACCTGACGTCATGTGGTAAATGTTGACAGGAGCGTCCTTATTGGACAGAGGCGAGGTGACGTTTTGATGGGATTTAGGGTGACATAGAATTTATTTAGAGGTCGATGTCTTTTCACATCCCTCGTCAGTCAGACAGGATGTCAGAAAAGGGACCGCGGTCGGTCCTTGATGGAATATTTTTTGAGCCCATTGAAGACTGCTCGTCGTCCGAAATCACCACCCTCAAGGCAAAGTGCCAAACCTACGGGAAAGTAATTTAAGGATCAAAAACTTCCACTTCAAACTTCACGTTTCATCTCATTCGGCGTCTCAAACAAATTTGCAAAATATATTGCAGTATCAGTATTTCTGTATTTGTATTTCTGCCCTCCCTAAAATGTATTCCTGTATTTGTATTCCAAATACCTTTTGCCTCCTTTTGAAATGTATTTCCGATACGTATCACGATACACTTTTACAGATGTATTTCACTATCAGTATTTTAGCTACGATTTTAATGTATCCCAGTATTTGTATTTCCAAATACATTTTAAAGTATTTCTGCCCAACCCTGGTCCTCCTCCATCAACGTCCTCCTGCACCGTTCTTGTCGTCTGCCAAGGCGCGGTCCCATTCATGTTCTTCCTAACTCGCCCACCGTGGCTGTGTCCGAATTCTTCGGAGTTACTCCGTCGGGTCATGCTACGTAACAATTCAGATAGAACAACACGGAACACAGGTGGGTTTTCGTAAGCCAAGGTGCCAAACCGTTACTCGGGAGTGAGGTCAAGTAAAATCCGCCATGTTCTTCCGAACAGTAAACCGAACGCGTTCGCGGGCCAATTATCAGGGTGCATCGGCATATCATTCACTTCGCTACTTAGCAAGGCGTTAATCGAGGAACTTTAGACTCAACCAGGCATTGGTGATACAAATGGGGATACGGTTGAAGTTAAATCTCCTATGTTTGTGTTGTTCCGAATGTTTTAATTTCCGTTGCCTTTACCAAGGAAGAAAAAAACATAAATATATTAGTTGGGCAGTTGCATTTGAAACTGAACGGGTATGTCGGGGTAGGTATTTCAATTTGTCTCAAATAATTATATATATTATAGCCCCATTTCCGCAATGAACAAAGGTGAAATGCCACGAGGTTGAGGGGCCTAGAGTGCTAAACCGGCGTTTCGGACTGCACTTGAAAGTGACCCACATAAGGCCGCCGCCAATGTACGCAAATGTGACCACTCGTCACGTCACCAAACCAAATACGTGACGTCACGGGAAAGATTGCAGCGCTCAGGCAGCGACTGGCCCCAGCTGGACCGGAGCATTTTCCGGAGCTTGCCGGATGCTTTGTTCGCTGTCGTTCGTCTCGGCGAGTTGATTTCAGACGCGGAAGCCGTCATATGAGGCCGGTCGAAAGTGATTTGAGAGCTCAGCGTTGTGTCTGACATAGGTATAACGTAAAAATACGGAGGAATGCTAGTACATTTCGCTGGCGATTGACGGGGATATCGCCACGAAAGAGACAGTCGGCCCTCTGTTGCTTAGATGTCGGATTGATTCGGATATTGCTAGAATAAAGTTTAAGGCGACATTTCTGCTCTCTCGTTCACCACTGGAATCTTTGAGGCCTGCAGTGAAGCGTGTGCGATATATCTGGATACACAATTTAACTACGGAAATTGCATGAATTGTGCTTGGCAGTGTGCAGTCTTGGTGTAGCTTGGTTCAAATAAATATAGGCTCACTTTGGTTGTGCGGCGCACCGATGAGCTGCCTTGAAGCTGGTAGTTCCTGTACCGTGCTAAATGACGCTGTGCTGCATCACAAACTGTTCCGGCGGAGGCGTGCACTTTCACGGATCACAGGTGTGTGGCGCACCGAAGAGCTGCCTTTAAACTGGTAGTTCCTGTGCCGTGCTTTAGGTGATACGGTGCTGCTTTCTAAATTGTTCTGGTGTAGACGTACACTTTCACGGAGCACAGGTGTTGCAGTTGGTATTGAATCCGCAGGTCTGTCGCACGTTTCGTCGACACAAATGTTTCAACAACACTCGTTTCGCGAATTGCAAGCTGTATGGACATTTCATTGCGCGTGTTACCTACCCAGCTCACCCGTTCACACCGCTTCGATTTCATTTCAGTTCGTCCACTCCATGGCAGTTGCGCAACCCCGAAGGAGAGGTTTTATTCAGACTGAATAGCACTAAAGCAATGCAGCTTCTTTAGTGGCCAGGATAGACTCTCTTCTGTCATTTTATTAATATTGTCACGGAAGCTTGTTCCAGTCCTATCTTATATCAATATTTACTATTCGGGAAAGTTCCAGGCCCTGCTCGGCTGTCATCGCATGTTCTGGTAGAGTTGCTTGGTACTTTACTCATAGCAGGCACGTAGCCAGGATTATGGTTCAGGGGGGGGGGGCACTCATGACAAAATGCTGTATGAGGAGGAGGGGGAGAGGAGGTCCCAGTAAGATGAAAGATTTCGGGGGGGGGGGGGGCCCGGGCCCCATAGGCCTCCCCCTGGCTACGTGCCTGACTCATAGCCCTTAACTCTGTGTGTACCCTGGCGGCTCCTCAGCCGAGTTGCCCGAAAACGGGACATGGGTGGCGGACTATCCCGCGTCTTAAACCTACGGCGAACCGTGAACCAAGTCCTATCCCGAGCCCGGCAGAAAACCCGCAAGACGAGCGAGTACCACAAGAACGAACCTTGCTAATATACCACGAAGAACCGGAAATCCGAGTCTGTCGCTGCTACCAGGAAGAACCACCGGAATTCGGTCTCCTGCCAGAAAAACTGACGCTGGCTAAGCCAGCAATGACAAACCTGGAGCAGCAAACCGCGTTCACTCCCACCATTGTTCGCATGCATGTCGCACCTCACACATCGACGCCCTTTGACGTAAGGTGTATGAAGACGTCGAGGACTGGATTGAACAATATGACCGTGTCGCTCGCCACAATGGGTGGACAGACAACTAGCTCCTGCAGTACCTATACATGTAGGACATTTTAACAGAAGACTCCTTTCGTGAATATTTTTTTAGAGCGCAGCCCTTAGGCACCCTTTTCCGGCTTGAGCGGCGTCGGCGTCGCCGTCGGGGAAACCGCTCGGTGTATTACGGGAGACGTCCCATAATGCACCGCGCCGTTTTCGTTTCGGCGTGGCACTCGTGCCGAAATGTCACCGCGCCAAAACGTCACCAGTGACGTTTCGGCACTGCGCCGAAAGGCCGCGTGCCATTTCGGCGCGAGTGACGTCACCGGGGCCAAACGTCACCGTGACGAAACATCATCTTGACGTTTGGGCACCGCTCTTAAACGTCGCGTGACGTCGCGAGTTTCGCGCGTGAAAGAAGCAGGAGGGGATCGAGGAGGAGAGGGTACGGATGAGGAAAAGGGGCATACCCTCCTCCTCCTCAAGAGCTGCGCTCTAAATCCGCGTTACAGAAAGTTGTAAACGTATTTCATTTTTGATTCGCATATTTTTCAGTCATTCTGGTACTTCATTTTGCTTTGACATTGCTCTTTATTTCTGTTTTAGTGTGTGCATAATATTTTGTCGCGTAAAATATTCTCATTATAACTAGAGTGACTACCTTCATAAAGTTGTCTTTACATGTTCTCTTTTTTCTTTTTTTATATATTTTTGTATTTTTTGTAAGTACACAGCTACATATCGTTTTTTATTGGAGGATGGCGTCGCAGGAGGCTCCTATTGGCCTTGATGGATCTGCACTATTAAGCTTTCTTTTTGCTGGTAGCAATAAACTATTATTATTATTACAATTATTATTATGCCAGTTTAGACACTTGAGTCGGGGAGCATATTGTTGTTCAAGTTTAGTGCATATATTGTATATCCTTCATCTTGTCTGTCCTTTTAATCCCGTAAGAGTGCACCGACTCAATCCGGGCGGTTTTTAAAATCAGATAGACACCTAGAAACGGTAGACCTAGTGCTATCGCTAGCATTTCAGTCCATTTGGACTTCAAGGTGTTTACACTCGAACTTACTTGTATATTTTAACAATGACCAACGTTCACGGATTTTGTCAAGTCTCAGTACGATGGGCGACACAAAAAGAAGATTTATCAGAATGAATGTTTTCCTCTCATGAAACACCCCAACATGGATCTGCTGAGGCCAGCTTTGTAAAAGGTGCAACATGTTGTAGTTTTTGCTTCGCAATTTCGATCTTTTATCGGGTAGAAAAAAAGAATTGTACAGCAGATGTAGGCACATACCGTTTGCTTTTAGTCGATCGTCATTCATTTTAGGCGGACTTATTTAAATGTTATTAATCACCGTTTTTGCGTTCAAGAGCATCAAATCGGTCTTACGAGGACCCAAATAGACTTTATTGTGTATATTCTAAATTACGACGTTTATCTTGAAATCCTTAACTGCTTTAAAGGCATGTTTTATGTTTGGAATTTGAATAAAGCAATGAAGATCATCCTTGTGGAGTACTCAATGGCCAGATTCAGTACCTACAGGCTAATCTTCCCCGCAGCATAAGAATGTCAAAATGTTGACTCAAGTCTGCAGTCGTGTCCATTATCGTAATAAAATTTTGGCGCTTAGGTAATTAGTCGGAGAATACTGTAACACTAACAGAAGTAAGTATCTGAAGATGCCGCACATCCCGCTGAGCAATGATTTCACAACATTTCGACGCACCCTAAGCCACAACTCACCCTCCGCGAAACAGGATTAGAGAAGTCTCAATATCAATAAGTTGAGAAGTCTCAAAGAAATAAGAGTAAAGACGCAGGCGAGCTGGTGACGAATCACAATGGAAAATCCCAGATACAAGAAGCTAAAGGACAGAAGAACACCGTCTCAAAATTTTGAGACAGTGTTGGTCTGTCCTTTAGCTCCATATCTCTGTGTTTTTCAACTATGAGAAGTCTCAGCTTATTGATACTGTCTAATAGGCACTATTTAATTTACTCAAACATTTTAATTAAGTTCGACTTGTTATTTGTCTTACTTTCATTTCAGCGATGACCTGAAATATTTTTGTATATGCGGACACGATTCTATGTGGAGTCGGGTTTAGTCCTCCACCAGGAATTGCATCCTTACCGTTCCTTTGCATATCATGCTTGGAAATTTCACTTGGGCACAATCTTGAGTTAAACTTACTGGCAAAGCGCAGAGTTTTCAACCATCCGCAGAGTTTTGAGCCAGCCAGGATTCCGGCCAATGAATGTAACTTAGTATAATAATAATAATAATGCATTTTATTTCCATCAATGATACATCAATGGAGGAGACCATGGAAAAAAGCTGTGTCGAGACAGCTTGACGTGCCCATGGCCCCCTTATTGTGAATGAAATACAACTTGATGATCCAAAAAATGGTACAAGAGCAAACATTGAGAAATTATACAATCAAAATACAAGCACTGTCTGAAAGCACCAACAGTAATACCACACTTTTATGGTTTCAAATCTAAAAACACACCGCGAAGTTCAGAGAAAGACATTTCTGCAATGTTAAATTTTTTCCCTCTAGCCAATTTAGTATTTTAGGGAGCATGTATTTTAACATTTGATACCCATAGTTATTATTACATTTAGATACTTTCCAGCATTTGACGTGTCGAGTAGTGTACGTAGGTATACGGCACTGTAGGGAGGCTAACCTTATTGGAGCATTGCTGTGGCGGTGCAAAGCTGGCCTGGGCAGTTCAATGCCGATGTGCTTTTTCACAGAGCGGAAACGTTAATTGCGATAACTCTTATTTTTATTTCGACCATTGTAGGGAGACTTGATCAAATCTGCGAATGACAGAAATTGATAAAAATGGATACAACAAGCTTCGAATGTAAAAAGCTCGAGGAGAGAACTGGAATAACAAATCCAACTCAGACAACCGGTTGCAGTATTGTCTAATGGTCTTTAAGAGCAGAGAACTACAGACGAGATGATAGTTAAAGAAACCAGTATATATCCTAACTGAGATAAATAAAAATTCAGCCCGACCTAAATGCCTGAAATAAAGTTTCCCTCTCTCCTCCCCCCCCACCAAAAAAAAAAGAAAAAAAAAAAGACGAATCGTGTGTTGCCAGTGTCAATAATTTGATGAAAAGTTCGGGGCGAACATTCTTCCTAATGGGACCACGTCCACAAAACTCTCCTACCCCGTCTCCGCAGCCGTTTTTCTTCTCCCCTTCACGTCCCGAACACTTCTGACCTTGTGCCCTAAGGATTCTGAGGAAAAAAAAATTAAAGTAACGCCAACTTCCGAAACCATACTTTTGCCGATGGGAATGCATGCACCTGTGTTTGAGCACTTCTACAGAAAATACAAAAGTGGGGGCAGTTTCATTATGCCTACTAGAAAGTTAATATTATTGGATAAAATAGAAAAATAAAGAAGGAAATATTAAAATGGCATCTTTTAAAAATGTGGTCTCAGACTGTGACTAAACTTATCTTTTTACGAAAAATTAAAATTTTTTATAAATTATTTTGTAATATTAAATTAAACTAAGTGCTACCAGTCGATACCACATTTGTGGTCCTACATGTGTGTATTATTTAATAAGCGAAATATATGACGAATCCTAACGTAGGAGGGTTGTTTGGCATTTCTTTAACTCGGGCCTAAAATAAGTCAATGCAATTTAGTGGAAAGCAAAACATAGACCATGCGCCGATCATTTGCGAAAAAAATCTTACTGTGAGTGTTTTTCATTCTGCCTATTTATAAGAACTGACCAAACTGGGCAGAAAAATCAAGCAGCCTCAATCTAGCTTTTAACTACACACACACACACACACACACACACACACACACACACACACACACACACACACACACACACACACACACACACACACGCACGCACGCACACACGCACGCACGCACGCACGCACACACACACACACACACACACACACACACTGAATGCATGCATACGTACGTACGTACATGCATACAGGTATACAGACATACATACTTTATTATTCCGTGCCTCAGAACGACTGAATTCTTGATGTGGACAGATACGTTCGAACAATGGGAACAACACATATATAGGAAAACAATATGATTATAAGGAGAAAAGCAAGGTTTATAGTTCACGTTTAAAAAACTCATAGTCTGTAAAAGCATCCAAGAAGAATTTGGTGATAAGGCATCAAAATACAGTTAAATACGTGAGATCGGACAAAGGGTCTCCCGAGACCCAGGATAAAACAACCTGGTGTGTCAACTGGAGCGTAGAGGTACGCAAAAGTCAAGACAACACTGCAATCTGCTATATGACCATGAAATATTCTGCGTAACAGTAGTCAGTCCCAACTATTTGACTTGATAGAATTTGTAAGCCGAGAGCCTCGACTATGCATGCGTAGTCATGAGATACCTTCGTTTAAAATTACGATCATAAACGATTCGAATAGACCTCTTCTAAACTTTTCAATTTGCAATGCATCTGTTTCTGTGACAGAATTTCACGCAACACTTGCTAACTCAAGCCGAGAAGGAAATAGACTGCAAAATAAGCGAGTAATACACAATGAATTAAAAAAAGTGTTTCGTCAAACTAGAAATCAAGCCCAGCATTCTTACAGCTGATGCGAGATTTTGAGAGACCAGGTAGGAAAAAGAAAGTTGATCAACAAAATAAACGCCAAGGTGACGAAATATAGACACACGCAAAATGATAGTCGAACAAAGAACATAGGTAGTTAAAATAGACGCGTTTTTTCAGCATCTTGAGAGCACTTGAGTTTTATCTGGATTGATGAACGAAAACGTTGCCGGGTACCACTGAGGCACGCGTGACACATTATCTTGTAGAAGTACACAGTTATTGAGTGAACGAATATTTATGGACAGCTTCAGGTCGCCGGCGAATAGCAAAAACCGAGAATTCTTTCCACACAATCCGATACCATTAATAAAGATATGAAACAATAGTGGTTCCACTTTAAACCCCTGAGAGGCACCGCAGAGGAAAAACAAAAAGGCATCACAAAATTATGTAAAATCCGCTTTCTGCTTTTAAGTTAATTAAGATAACACTGAAACCATCTGGTGAGTGCAGGAGAAACACCATAAGAAGATAACTTAGGCAGAATGAATTTGAGGCATACTATGTCGAATTTCTTTGACCTGTCAAAGTAAACTGCATCAACTTGATAGTGACTTAGGACACACAGTACAGAACAGAGAAGGAAAAAGCAGAGATTTGTTTGTACCGCACGACCCTTTACGAAACCGTGCTGGAAATCACATAGCTTGCGCCGGAAGTAGTAAGACGTACAGGCAAACATAAAAATCTCGGAAACTTTAGAAAAGGCACATAAGAAGAAAATAGGTCTACAGATGTTCGCCACACAAGCATCACTCACTTTGTGCACATGAACCACAACCGACCTTTTCACAGGGAAGGTGATGAGCCCAATCGCAACGAAAGGTTAAAAATATGCTCTAAATTAGGTGCGAATAACTCGAAGCAACCCTTGACGATGAAGCTAAGTATCTGATCAATGCCGCCAGAAAGCTTAGGCTTCAGTTTTTTTATCACTTCCAAGATTTCAGATGTATCCAGGTGAGTGATATTCGCAGTGTCATGGCGATTAAAATTTTCAGACGTTGCGTCACCTTAAATATTGGAAGAGTTGCACTGTGGAAATGATTTGCAAAACCATTGCTACCTCTTGGGGCGACGACACATAAACCCCGGACCCATTTTGTAAATATATATCGTTAGTTGTGATCTTTGAATGTTGATTGGCAAATCGCGAGAGCTCATCTGACTTTCGGAACAAGTTATTTTCTACCCGTACTTGATGCGAGGTTTTCGTGCGCAAACAGGTTTTTCACTTGTTTTCTATAAATCCTGAACTTTGGGTACCGCGGTCCACACCACTTGAAGAGTTATTGAAAATGCGATCTTTTTGCGCATATTGTCACGAATGACAACTGATGAGGCGATGATAACTGAAGAAACTAAACGTGCTAATGACGGCGAACTTGAGCCCAAAATAAAAAGGAAACAGAAGATAACAGCCGAGCGTCGCGGGCGTCGAAGTCGGCGTAACAGCAGAGTCGAACGCTGGGGCGAGACTGACTCCGGCTTGCGACGCGGAGCCCCTTTTGTACACGCGTGGGCTTCTGGAACATTCGGCGTAGAAGGTTCGGTTCGTAGAACATTCAAACCTCAAATCCGCAAGACGGTTCTTGAATTTACCAGATGGTTCTCAAATTTACCAGAACATCACATTACAGAGTCAACAAAATTGTGTAGCCGCGGCCAGGAATCAAAGCACTGGCCTTCTGCGTGGAAGGCAAGCGCGATATTTGTTGGGCCACGGGCGCGCTGCCTACTTGGTCAGCTGCGCGCGCGGCATTACTCCCACCATTAAAAAGTGCATCGCCCCGATGCAGCACAAAACAAAACAAAGCAAATAAGAAAGAACGACGAACTAATGAGTCACTTAGAACAGATAACGTCCACAGTTCTATCGAGCGTAGTGCGGCTTCAAGCCCACGACGTGGATGACTTCCGGTCGTCGAGGGCGGCGGGATGAAGTCCGTGTTCCGTCGGGTATCACCTCGTAGTTCAGATCCCCGAGTCGACGAAGCGCTTTGTAGGGTCCGTAGTAGCGCTTTAGGAGTTTCTCGCTTAGACCGCGTCGTCGTATCGGGGTCCAAACCCGCACGTGGTCTCCGGGCTTGAAGCGGACGTCCATCCGGCGAAGGTTGTACCGGGTAGCGTCAACACGTTGTTGATCTTGAATTCGTAGTCTGGCGAGCTGGCGAACTTCTTCGACTCGTTGAGCAACCACATGGGCGTCGGGGATCCCATTGTCAGCTGGTTCGTGGGACAGTATCGCGTCGAGCATGGTCGTTACTTTTCTGCCATGCACCAGCTGAAACGGTGTTACTCCTGTGGTCTCTTGCACCGCCACGTTGTAAGTGAACATGACGTAGAGTAGCACCTCGTCCCACGTCCTGCGCTGTACGTCGACATACACGGAGATAATGTCGGCGATAGTTTTGTTTACTCGTTCCGTTAGTCCATTTCCCTGTGGATGGTACGCAGTGGTTCGACCGTAGCTGGCGCTACTGAGAGGAAGAATTTTTTGCGTCAGCTGAGCCATGAACGATGATCCACGGTCTCTAATGAGGACTTCGGGAGCACCGTGACGGAGGACAATAGACTCGATGAAATCTCGACGACTTCAACAGCAGTCCCGGAAAGAAGGGCTTTCGTTTCGGCTTATCGCGTAAGATAATTTGTGGCGACGATTATCCAGCGGTTTCCCAATATTCACGGCGGAAAAGGGCGAAGCAAATTCATTCCGATCTGCAGGAACCGCGTGGACGGGGGAGAATTCGGATGCAGAAGCCCTGACGGCTTCGTCGGTGGTTTCTTGCGTTGCTGACACTTGTGGCATGATACAGTGTAGACGTGAACGGTCTTGGGTAGCCTTGAAGCGCTAGAGGTCGAAATAAGGGGGAAGGGAAAGGAAAAAAAAGCTAAAAAACTAAAATTGAAAAAAAAATTTACCAAGTTTTATTGATCTAGATGGTTGATTATAACTATCTGCACCGCGTGTCCATACATTCATCCAAAATTCCTGTCAGGAAGCAATGAGATCTTGACACAATCTGATTCAATAGTAGTAGCTATACGGCGGCATCGATCTGCGCTGTCGATGTGAACTGCAGTGGAAAATCGTTCGCCTGCACGTTGAAAGCTGACATTTTCAACCAAGGTGTATTTTAATCGTGGACGCATTCATGTGAAATTTCTCGGCGCAGCTTCGTTCCTGTAGAAAGTTATAACAATGCATTTTTCAAAATTTCAAAAAAGTTTACCACCGGGGGCGCTGTCGTCCGTCGGTGGTAAATCTTCACTGGCGATGCCTTTTTATTTCAGCACGTTACCTGTTTTTATGGTCGTCTTTGAAAAGAGAGTAAAACCAGTCATGGGCACGTTACTGCTAGAATGTAAAAGTGTAACAGTTACAGTTACTTAGGGGAAAAAGGAACCCTGCTACATTTAGTTACAAAATTTAAAGAGTAAATTGTTACAGTTACATTTACTTCGCTAAAGTAACGCCGTTAGTTGGTTGTTATATTGAAAAAAATATTTTTGAAAAATCAAAAGGAACCTTTTTTATTATGCATCTAACTTAACATTGATTTTTCTTAAGACAGTGTGTTGTTCACGGCATTGAATCTGAGTCTTTGAGAAACTAAGATTTTCCTAATAACCAATATTGACATATTTAATACATCCTAATTCAATTTTTAACGTGAATTTCTCTCTGAATGGGTGAATCCACTATATCATAAAGCATTTATGGTTTTTGACAAAAATGCGACTTTAATTTTTTAAAGATCAAAAAAAAAAGTTAAAATTAAGCGCGACCATCATAAGGTATACACGAATCAGCAGCACGCGTCTAGATCTCGGGTATATCCAATCATGGTGGCGAGTGTATACAATCGGTCAATTCTGATTTCGAATTTCTTTGGTGAGGCGAAATTGGACGGAATCAACAAACATCGTTCATATGTCAAGTCAACAATATTATCCGCCATACCTTACGATCAGCTTTGTAGATGTGCCACTCCAATCCACTCGTCAATTGAATCGTTTTCCACTGCGTTCGCACAACATTTCAGAAAACACGATGCTTCTTTATGTAGCGGCAACATTCCTTCGTCAACCTCGCTGAACACGGCAGTGGTGGAAAAGGAGCACTGATCGATGTAAAAACGGTCAGAGCGTGTAGAATTTCAAACGGCTTTTGCGATCTTTTCTCCGGCACTTCCTAACCAGATCGGACACATTTGCGCTCATCCATTTCACAACCCCAACTAGAAGAGACCATCCGGAAAGCCCACGACGTGAGTATCCATATATCAAGTGATGACAAGTGCCTCTGGTCACGGCTAAGGGCAGTCTTTCGATTACAAGAAAACACACAAATTAGCAGAACGGCACAGACGGTTCGAGCGAATACTCTTTCTCAAGTGACGGGACCCGAGGACCCGAGAAGCAGAGCAATGGGATACAACAAGTGGGCGACAAAAAGCAAAACCGGTAATTAAATTGCCAAAAAAAAAAAAAGGAAGGGGAGAGCAAACGATTTTGCAGAAGCCGGTCTCGGAGATGGACGAGCTAATAAACTATATTTGCTCTGCATAAACAGTTTCCGCAGCGTCGAAGTGTCTACCGCATTTACCGCCGCATTCCAACACCCGCTACCCATTCATGCAAAAGCTGCAGTTTGTACAGCGACGGGCTGACCCAACGCACAACAGTTATAGGCCGCCGACGGCCATGCCGCTGCCATAATTTCTAGGCTTCCCGGGCACGTACCCGCTGACGTGAACCGTACGTTTTCCCGGGCCAACCGCGCATCTGTACAGGATGAAACTATGAACAACTCGTCACATCATCGCAAGACCGCCACTCCCTCGTGCAGCTTTTCACTGCACGAGCACAGCTCCTTCCCTCCTATCTGTCGTTTCTCCCCTTAATCTATAATTTCACTCTAATCCAGGCCTCTGCACGATTAAGTACGCTCTCTACGCCCTCGCGTCCCAACGCGAACCCAACCACGGCCGAGAGCCGTACCGTATCCGGCGGCACTGCAAAGCGCGCGCTAGCCGCCGCTCCTCCAGAGACGAACGAAGAATCAAGTTTGGGGGTTTTACGTGCCAAACCAACGACGGGTATCTGGCACGCCCCAGCGGAGGACTGAGGATTAATTTCGACCACCTGGGGATCTTTTGACGTGCAACCGAAAGCTCGGTTACACGGCGCCTCCTCCGCAATAAGCCTCCGTCAGATTGCGGGCACCTCGGCCGGGATTCGAACCCGCCACATGGGGATCCGTAGGCCAGCGCTCTCGCGTCGGAGCCACCGAGGCGACTGGAAACTAACGAAATGAAAGAGGAACTTCCGCCGCGAGGCTCAACCATCGATATGGCGGTGTGAGGGCGCGGTGGCTCGCGGGACCCGCGGAGCCCGTCTGGCGCTGTTCGGCCCCGGCATCCGCCGCCCGATCGCGGGGGCCATCTCCAGGGCCGCCGACCCCGGAAGTCGGGCCGCCTCGACCCAGGGCCTCCACCCCGGGTAACACGGGGAGCGTCGACGCCCCCGTTGTCCGCGGGCGGGCCTCCTGGAAGGGGTCGTCCCCGGCCAGCGCCTGCACGCGAGCGGCGTCTGGCGGCGCTCCAGGAAGGCATTCCAGGTTCAGGAACGCTGGTGTAAACCCAGTGGATCGGTTCACTGTCGTTCGAATGGCGAAACCCATCTCGACGATGTGTTTGTCCCAGTCCCGGTGTCACTCCGTCAGCGCGACCAGCATGTTCTTCAGGTTCCGATTCACTCTCTCAGTGATATTGGCCTGAGGATGCTACGGTGATGTCCTCGTGTGCTTGATATTGAGGGCCAAGCAGGAGACCACGAAGACTTTACTAGTGAAATAACTAGCATTATCGCTGACGAGACACTTGGGTGTTCCGAAGCGCAGGAAAGTGTCCAACAACTTTTCCCAGATCCGCTCCGAGACCAGTTTCCTCAAGGGGTACAGCTCCACCCACTTCGAGAAATGGTCAGTGATCACCAACAGGTACTGGTTTCCCCGAGGACTCCTCGGCAGTGGGCCAACGATGTCGCACGCGACTATCTCCCACGGGTAGCGACTCACTACCGGCTGCATCAACCCCGGGGGCTTCCCGCCTCTCGGTTTTGCCTTCTGGCAAGCCGGACAGCTACGACAGTACCGAAATACGTCCTGCCTCATTCCTGGCCAGGTCGCGACGCGACATAACTTTTGAAAAGTCTTGCTGCCGCTGCCATGACCGGCCAGAGCCGAGTCGTGGAAGTACCTCGTAAACTTCCTGCGTAGCTTCCTAGGAATCACCACCCTGAAGGGAGGGTCGTTCCCCTCCTCTTCGTCGATCGCGGGGATATAGCGGAGCAATAACCCATCTTCGCCCAGCAGATACGAATCGAACGGCGCGCCGATTCGCCCGTCAGTGTTCCCGGTGTCAACCGCAATTTCCGCAAGTTTTCCCAACACCCGCTGACAAAAATCCATCTGCTCCCTGGGCCTCGACAAGCTCTTCCTTGCTCACCACTTCACCCCAAGCCACGATCCTTTGCTCTCTCGAAGCGCGACCCACCGCTGCTACGAGCTCCGGCTGCTCCCCCTCCTCCCAGCCATTCTCTAGCTCTCCATCGGTGGCGGGGGCCTCCCCGCGCACGGAGACATTCTCCCTTCTCTCCCGCGCTCCTCGTCGGGCAGACGATCATGACAGGACCTTCGTGCGGCGTGCCCGCAACGAAACTTCGTGCGGCGTTCCCGCCACGGAGAGGACCCCCAAAAAAGAGCGCAAAACGGTGCCCAAATTCAACCGGAAACAGGTTGGGAATCGGAATGCCAGCCTGATCGAAAATCAGGCCCCACGTTGGGCGCCAGGTTATGTGGGCTTCTATCTCCGATTCCCTCCGACCCCGTCTCCGGATGAATGATGACACAGCAATACTTCGCTCTCGGCAAAAGGGTTTATTCACTCACTTATTGCCTTGGGGGGTTTCTGGATCGGGGGCGAGGCCGGAGAGAGAGTTCCGCTGCTCCTGCCAGCTGCTCCGAGTCCCGGCGGTAGTCGCCCACACCGCGCACCGGGGCCGTCGCCGTCCAGGGTCGCTCGCCGGTCCGTTCGACCCGTCCGTCCGTCTGCCCTCGACATCGGGACCGGAGCATCAGAGAGCGTCCGGCAGCGCCGGCGTCAGCCGGCCGCCCGTCAGCCAGACCTGCCCCAGTTCGTCGTGTCACGGGGTCTGCCCGGGGTCCCCGGTTCGTGTCTCCGGTTCCCTCTCAGCCCAGAGCGTCCCTTTTTATAACCACAGTCCACGCGCACCAACACGGCATGTCCACGTGCGCCGCCACGTGATCCCGGAGGCCACTCCCCAGGGCGACGCCCAGGCCGCGGCTCTTTAGCTGAAGGCCCCGAGAACACTAGGGCCCTTGTTCTTAGCCGAACGTCCCGGTCGTCGACCCAGGAAGGCGTGAGCCGCACTCTCGTGGTCATCTTTCCCGGGCGCCCAGACGTCGAACCCCCGGCCGGGCCCCCGGCGGGACCGCCGAATGGGTCGCCGACGTGACCCCGGAAGAGCACGGGTTTCTGCCGGAGTCAACGGCCTCCGGCGGGAGGCGGCTGGAGGAATGGCCGCCGGACGGATTCCCACAAAACAAATAAACATTCGTGGGCAAAATAAATGTAAATACAGTATATGAAACGTCAGAAATGCTCATTAGAATCGGTATATATATATTCCGAACGCATTTGTTTTTTATATTTCGCCTCTTTGAGTGCAGTAAATACGTCGGTTAATTCCCCTTTTGGGCGGGTTCACGTGGCGTACGTCTGGATCGAACTCTCGCCGGACGCCATGTTGACAAATTTTCGCCGCTTTCTATGCGCTGGAGCGGTGGTTTCCAGCTCGGTCGAGTCCTTTCATGTCGTGATCGATTGTGTATGCCTGAGGGTCGGTGACACTAAGAGCACCGTTTGGTGCTCCTTGTTTATACGCACTGGTCTTTACTTAAACTTTAGAAAAGAACCGGCGATCGAGCAGTTCACCCGTCGGCTGCCAGAAATGCCCCAGTAGGTGCCGATCAGCCAACCCTGAAACAAATCAAATCTGACTATGCCTGTATGCATGCAACCCAAATACGTTCGCGATCGTGCTTAATCAGTTTTGTCATTGAGGGAGTCCCCCGTCAAGCTTCAAGGTTTAACCAGCTCCGAATGTACATCACTATCGAATCGTCGGCGTATAAACAAATGGCGAAAGTGCCAGACATTGTTTGTGAACATGGCGGAACGCGGAACTAAAAACAACAAACTAATATCAGTTATTAAAATAACATTGAATTTAAAGCTCACTCAAAATCAGGGATGTTTCTTTTCTAGACAAAAATAGGTGCTTTGAAGCAAAACCCAATTAAAAGCAGAAGTTGTGCCCTTTGTGAATTGTTTCATAATATACCGTTGCCATGCTACTGTCCACACAGAATGATGAGACTTCTGGAGAAATGCAAAACAGCGATGGAAACGCTTGCATTCTTCACTACACATTCCTGGAAATTTTCGTCCAACAAGTTTCTTCAGCTGCATGAAAGTAGCACCCCGCTGGACAAAGAGGTACGTATTCCAAAATTTCTTACCAACCTGCTTCTCTCTAAGGTATTTAACGCCTATAATATGTATAATCTCGGCCAATATGAGCTGAAACGCAGCTCGTTGTGGCGCGCGGTATTCTCATAGCCACTTGTCGCATTTTTCGGCAAACTTTGGGGCACGCTCACGCGAAGACAACTCGCCTTCTCTGCTGGTGGCGCCACACTGCACTTCTGTGCCATCTGGCTAGATTAACAAATGCAAGCCATATCCTTTTGTTCAATTGAAGCGTAAAAACTATGCATGGCACTGTATAAAGCCTGAATCACACGGTGCGATATTTCTTGCAACTTGGCCGTTACAACAGCTAGCCTCGCAGCTTCCACCACGCCTTTTGACGCACGAGAAACGTCTCAACTACAAATTCGCAAGGATAACCGCGTCATGTACGTCGGGCTTAACTCTATCGCAAAGGTTCTAGAAACAATTTTTGCAGAGCCTTCACTTATGATTACGCAATAATGAGTCCACAGTTGTGTTATCTCAATGTCAGGTGTCTTTGTAATCGCCAGAGACGTATTGACTAAAAACATTGAGAACGCGGATAAAAGTGCGTGAGACATCTGCGGCAAAATAAAGAGAATTTGGGAAAAGGCAAGAGTATAGAGGTTTGTCAGTTACCACCAATTTCATAATTTACTCCTTGAGGAATGAAGATAGACCTGGAGATGCACTACATGAAAAGCGTTCTCGAGCTCCGAGGGGCGAAGAGAACCGCTAGCTTGTCGCAGCTTTACTGGTGAACCTTTTTTAATTGGGGAGGGAGCTTCGAGAGACCTTGGCGATCCAGTCGTCCATTCGTACAGTCCTGCCAGAGTTGAGGGCCGACGTCTCAGTAGCAGACAACAAATAAGTGCGGAGTAGCGAAACGAGGGGCGGAGAGTAGTTGTGCTGACCTCGGTATGTGTCGCAGTTTGCAGACACATGTGGCAGAGCGGCTTTGATGGCAGAGCGGGCAGCGGGAAGCGGTGTTTTAGCTTATATCAGGTGCGATAGTAAGAGTCATGGCCCACGTGAGCTAAAACGACCGAGCGGCCTCGAAAACCACCGATGGCACTACTTGAGATAGCAACGAAATGCAATATGTGTACGGAGTTTCGGTGGCGTTTTGTCTCGCTGAGCATGATAATGGTCAATAACTGCTTCCACATGCTTCGCACATGTGGTCAATGAGCATGCGCTTCTTATCTATACTTCATGTCACTTTATATATGTCAGATGTCAAGACTACGATTCTATGGAGCCAATCAAACAGCATTAAAAACTGAATTATCACGGCGCCCGCTTTTTTTGTGGCGGATTTGCTCTTACTGGCTTAATTAATCGCGCACAGAAACAAGCGCAGGGTAGCAGTGATTTCAATTTGCGTGATCGATTCTGTCGGTGATGGGAAACGTACGAAAGCGATGCATTTTGTGCCAATGCGCTTTTGGGGCTGCTTGATTTGCTCCATCAAATTGCGGCATTGTCTGCAGTCGGATTTGTAGTTACCAGCGAGAGATGGCGCAACCTCTCTGTAGGACCAGAATGGCCTTCACAGTTGAGGAACCTGCTCTTTCTGCTCGGGCCATGAGATCTGTGCATACTCGCGCAGTAGACGCATCTGCGCATCGGCTGCAATTGCGTCTCTTATTTTATTCAGCCAATCTTGTGTGACAAATATGTGCTCCAGTGCGTTGACCTGAAATTTTTTCTTCTTCTTCTTGAATTGATTCCTTCGTGAGAAATTGTGACAGTGCGTCTGCTAGCTGCAAGTCTTTTACAGGTATGAATTTTACTTCCAATGAGTATCTTTGGAGACCCATCTTCATCCGCTGCAGTCTCATCGGGCACAGATGCAACGGTTTCATGAAAATAGCTTGTAACGGCCTGTGATCGGATTCTACTCTTGCGTTTGGTTGGCCGAATATGTAATGATGGAACTTGCTGCAACCATGAACAATGGCCAGCATCTCTTTCTCGATCTGCGCATATTTCTCTTGTGCGGCTGTCAAAGATCTCGATGAGTACGCTATTGGTCTTCCGTCTTGGGTGATAACGGCCCCTACTCTGTATTCGCTTCTGTCGACTGACAGCGTAATTGGCTTTTCTGCAGTGTAGTAAGCCAGCACTGGTGACTTCGTCGAAGCGTCTCGTAGGTCTTCGAAACTTCTTTGTTGATCTTCCGTCCATACCCATGCGATCTCTTTCTTCAGCAGTTCTCGGAGTGGTGCCGCAAGCTCGGAAAGTCGTGGTATGAAGCTCGACAAGTAGGTGATCATTCCGTGAAATGTTCGAAGTTCCTTGCAATCTTTTGGTTCCCTGACCTCCAGTATGGCTTTGATTCTCTCTTGGTCGACAGTCACTCCATCACTAGTCGGCACTTGTCCCAGGTAGCGAACTTCTGTCTTGGCAAATTGGATCTTCTTTGGGTTAGGTCGTAGATTCACCTCTCGGCAGCGTTGAAGCAAATGTCGAAGATTCTTGTCTTGTTCCTGACGGGTCTTTCCCCATACCAATATGTCGTCCATCACGACTGCTGTTCCGGTGAGTCCATCTAGTACTTCGTTCATGACACGCTGAAAGACTTCAGGTGCTGTGCTTATTCCAGAAGGGCATTCTCTTAAGCCTGTACGTTTCATATGGAGTACTCATGGTGCACAGCTTTGAACTCTCTTCATCAAGTTCGATCTGCCAGAATCCCGAGGATGCGTCTAGCGCTGAGAACACTTTCGCTCCCGCGATTCGAACGGCAATATCATCCATTGTCGTCATCGGGTGGTTTTCTCTCCCCAGGGCTTCATTCAAGTCAACTGGGTACATGCATATGCGCACTTTGTCCTTCTTTGCGACAACTACCAAGAAACTGGCCCATTCTGTCGCTTCGTTTACTTTTGTCAGAACTCCCTGGTTCTCCATTCCTTGAAGTTCGCACTTGACCCTTTCTTGCAGTGCCACAGGCACCTTCCTGGCTGAGCGAACGACTGGGCGATCATCCCACCGCTGCCACCATGTAGGAAGCAATACGCATCAGCCAGAATGAAGATTTGAACGAATGATATTTTATGTCGCGCGCTCCGCGCTCGTGCTTAAGCCGTGGCACTGCTGAGAAAGAGGTGGCGACACATATTGCTGGTTACTACAGGATTTAATTAAAGTAAGACGGAGTATAGTTATCACCACTTTTGCCTCTTCAGACATCAAAAAGTAAGTTGACGGCCACATAGACTACTTGCCCAGATAGTGAAGACAGCGACAAGCGTACGTTGGTGGCAGCAAATTGTAAAAAATAGTCATCCGAGTACTTCACAGGGACTGAGTCACACAGCGTCGACCGCGGCACTCATTTGTATGCTACGTGCACCCTGCGTCCGCTAGGAGCCGCTCCCGATCAACCATGCGAACAGCGCCGCGCGCGGTAATATTTTTGTCAGCGTAAGGAGAGCGGTATAGAACTTTGCCGCCGCTCACGCTGCTCCCGTACTTCCGCCAATGTGATAGCCCGAACAGGCATGTCGAACTTGCAACACCACCCGGTATACCATTGCAATTGAGCTGCGACTGCCGAGGTTGGTTCCCGATAAGTACGTTCGACGCCTCCGCGAGAAGCGCGCATATCGGCATTGAGGTATATTTGCAGGGTGCCCATAAAAATATGGACACCCGTGATAAGAAAATGATGGAGCGAGCTTTTGTTGAGTATTATCGGGATATTTTTGGTCAAGGAGCACCAGTGGGCGATGGTTTTGAAGACAATATTTGACGCTCTTGCTTAGGCTGGAGGAGTACGTTCGTGATTGTTTGGAAGCACCGATTCGCGTTCGCGAGTTAGAAGCTGCCATTGACGAGCAAGGCGTAGGGAAGACGCCAGGACTGGACAGTCTTGGCGCGGACTATTACAAAACGTTTAAGAGGGACTTAAAATTGGCATACAAAGCGGATCAACAAATTGTTTGACCAACGAATTATAACACAATTTAAAAGTAAACTATTGTTGCAAACGCATACCAGAGTCTAGGGTGTCTTCGTGAACTTTTGCGTATCCTAAGGCTAATGTTGAGGTTGATTATTACTGATTGAACACTTCTTATTGAGCCGCGTCGCTGTCAACTTACCACGCCAATTGTAATTCACGCATGCACGTCAACGTGATATTCTTAGCGTTTCCTTGCGGCCACTGCTGGAGGAGCGTCTAGGAGATAGTCAGGACCTTTTCACCATGGAAATATTTCATTAGGAGCACCATCAGCCTTTTGGCGTTCGGATGGTCTATCGAAATACCCTCATGGTTTCACCCGGGCAACATCAAAACGTTTCGATGGTTCATCAGACTCCACAAGAAAAGTTTTGACGGCCTGTGAGCTACAAATAGAAGCATATAATCGTCCATGAGCCACAACCAGAAAATGATTGATGGTTCATCAGACACCACGAATGAAGTCTGACGGGCCGTCAAAGCTGTCTGTTGGCCATTAAGGTCTGTTGAACCATGATAAACGTATAGTGATCAACCAAGAAAGTGTAATAAGCCGTAAAAAAAAGACATCTGATAGGTTATCAAGAATGTTTCATAAACCATCAAACATTCTGATGCTCGTTTCGATCGGGTATATATATACATATATATATATATATATATATATATGTATCGTCAACTAAGATCCGTAAGCGCCGGTATACACGCCTTTCAGTTGGCTTACATAAATGTATTTAAACAGAGCATCTGAGCATTATACAATGAAATCGACGTGACGCTGACGCATTGCGGCGCCTTCTTCCTAATAAAGTGCGGCTCTTGGACTTCGCGGGCTCTTTAATTCTTACTTCTACCTAGAATCCTAGTGCCCCCGAAGCGTGGATCACATTGGCATGACTTGCACTACGTGTAAAAATGTGCGCCATCATATGTATTTACATCTTGTGCATGCTCCTTCAAAAGGTCGTTGGTGCACCTTCCCGTCTGTCGAACGTAAAATTTTTGTAACGTTAGCAGGATTTCATACACGACCCCCGTGACCCTTTCGATATACGGCCTGGTGTGCTTCGTACCACATCCTCGCTCGTTTTTGCTTTCAATATCAATTCGAAGGCAAGGTTGGACAGATTCTTTGGCTCTGAAACCACGACAGATACTTCATACCTGTACGCAACCTTCTTGAAATTTTGCGACATGTTGTTAACGTATGACACAACTTCAGCCCTCTTGATACTGAGTGCCGACTGCGTAAATTTCCTGGTTGTGTGACGGTTTACTTTTTGTAGGATAGCCTCTGCCAAATCCGACCGGACCGTACGAGGGAAGCCCACTGACAGTGGTCTAGACACTTGATCGCTAAAGCTGACCTGCATAGGGTGAACGCACGACTTTTTGAGAACTGTCTCTAGGCAGAGCGTTCCAATTCCTCTTCTAACAACTCTAGACTTCGCCCTAACATTGCAAGGGAAAGCAAAAGCGAGCAAGGATGTACTACGAAGCACGCCAGGCATTTTATAGAATGCGTCATGGGGGTCTGGTGCGAAATCGCTTTATCGTGTGGAAACGTTTACGTTGGGCGAACGGAAAGATACACCAATGATCGTTTGAGGGAGTATGTACAATATTTAAAGAAAAATAATGGCGCATAATTTTCCACCCTCTATATGGCTTGCAAATGGCTTCAGATGGTGATGTGGGGTAGCTGGTTCAACCTGACTAAGGCCGCGTTCGGTGACACTTGCGAAAAACTCTCTTGACGCCGACCGAATTTAATTGGCGGGAAAAGATGGCGGCGTTCATATTTGTTACCACCCGTCGCGTTCGTGTCTCTAGCGGATATCAGAGCAGACTGCCCCTGGCTCGAGTGGTGTTTCAAAAACGCTCTCGCAGAATTTTTTTGCAGTTCACGCTAGCCCACAGTGCCCAGAAAATGCCCAGAATTCTCTCTAGGCAATACGAGAAGGCCATATTAAAATAACGAGCAAACGGAGACAACGCACGTACGTACCACTCGCGCGCGTATTATTCCGCAGATCTTCATTCGGATCAGGCACTATCTTTCTTTGCTCAGATGCCTCTTGCCAAAGATGGTTGAGTAATTTTGTCTCGGTCGAAATATTTGCCGACATAACAATCCCAGCGAGACGGCGCCTTTTTCACAACTCCGGAACTCCGACAAATCCAGCTGAAACCACAACAACTGGGGCGACTCAGCCAGGATGTGACGCCGGCGAGTGCCATTTCCTCTGGGTGTTCCGATTGGCTGCAACGGCATAAAAACTTCTTCCGCGCGGGAAAAATCGGTCTCGGACCGACTGCTTCTGGGATCGAAAATTCCGTCGCCTTAGAGGGGATTCTCCATCCCCGCGCCGATTTCGCCGTAGATTCGCCTGCGGATTCGCAAGTGTGACCGAGCTATAAAGGAAAAACAAGGCGGAATAAACAGATACAAATTAGATGTGAAAACAAGACAAGCGCTGATTCTCAACTGAACTTTGATAAAATTGAAAATCAGCAATACCGAACACATCACGCGGAAGTCATTCAACACGTGTCTAAGAATGCAATCTCTTTTCTGTGTAAATTCAGCGATGCCTGGTGGTGCATTTCGATTCTCCTTTTATAATCGCATAGGCTTCTAAAATTTATCCAGTTATTCGGTGTCTGCCCTTGCCAATAACCTCTGCCGTTTTGAAGACAGGTGGACACCCACAGCTAGCAAAATAAAGGGGTAAGTGCCCGCCACCACTCGCACCTCTGACTGCAACGACAGGTCATGCTCCCGCAATATGTGGTTAACGGATCTGCCCGTCTGACAAATATATGTTTTTTTACACGTAAGCGGCCGTTTACAAAAAACTCGCACCTATCAGTCAATATACTGAATTTAGTTCCGTACCGTGCAAGTTGGGCCACTAAGATTCTTATTCGTAACTCTAGATAACTCTAGGGCAAAGTTCCGCCTACTTGCAGGGGCCAGAAAACATCAGGAACACATCGTACCACAGCGCAACTTTGTTCAACTTGTGTCAAATCTTGTGCGTGTATGTAATAAGACGCGGTATTTTTGTCGGCCATTCCCACTGGAGGCGAAATGCTCAATTTATCCTTCTTAACAAAGTTTCTGCAACGCTCATTAAAACCAGAGTTGGGAAACCCGCCGCTGTCAGTCGTTTTACTTTCCGGTCAAAACTATTCGAAACCACATAGTGACACGACTTCTAGTGGGCGGCACTTAAGCCAAAAGAAGTTATACTTTTACTAATTTCGAGTCCGACAAATCAAATAGGAAAAGATTATTCTTCGAACATAGGTGATAAGACCAGCAAACGTGACTAGCCGCGAATTCCAATCTCAAAGAAAAAAAAATCGCAGAAAGTTCCCATCTTGAAGTTTATTAGTGAACGTGAGCTCCTCCAAATTTTATTGTGAAAATAGGTAAAACAAACTTGACGATGCTTGCCTCAGACTCATTCCTCTCATATTTAATAAACTAAACAAAAAAATCATGGACGTAACAAAACACTTTAATAACACGCTCGTCATCCAGTTTGATAGAGATTGCCCTGTCGCACTTGGCTAAAAAATATCACAAAGCACAGGTGCCAAACGCTTGCATATACGAATTCCTTCCTTCTGCTCGTAAAACCTGCAGTCATATAGGATAAACGTTGACTCCAAATAAAACTTTAGCAGCTCGACGAATCCGTCAGTACACACGCCGCCAGTGTTCTGGAAGAATATAACGCTGTTTCTTTGAATATATTCACGTACTGAGACAAACACGGTCTTATGAAGGATGGTGTAAGAGAAATTTTAACACCTATATATAAAAAAACACATTTGTGATTGTGCCAGTGCTGAGGTAATCCATGACACACTGCGAGTTAAGCACCAAATGTAGATCAGAGGTCTAACCCACTCGGGTGTTCCTGTAGGAATAGGCTGACCTGCCTTTGCCACGTACCTCTCTCTGTTACGATGGCCCTATGGGGTGCATGCACCTCATTGGTATTTAAAGAAATGAAGACATCAAGATTTTTCTTCCTGCTCTTTCTAATGTATTTTTACAACTGGAAAAGCTCAATATCCTTACACAGTTCCTTTACGTGTACCAGCAGCAACAATGACCATGCCATCAATTGTGTCAAAGTCAATGCCGTGTCGATGTGCCGCGAAAGTTATCTCTCCATCTGCATCAAGACGGGCCAAGTTCCTTTCTAGATTGAAGATATTTGAGGAAGTATTCATCTTTCCGATGGCCGTTCCTAGCGCGTCTACAAGATACTCAGGCCAGAGAGCGGGAGGAAATTACGCTTTTCACAAGAGTACATGAGCATGCTGTGTTTCCAGGGTGCTCCTACCCCCTTGGCATGGCGATACCATAGAAAGCCTCTGCAGCTTGTGACCCAGATGACAGAAGTCTTGTGGCAACGCATCAGAACTATGATTCCCAGGAGGACTCGTGCATTTGGGAATAGGAGGAGTAGTCTGATGGTTCTGGGAGGCACTGAAGTTCTCGTACATGTGACTCGAGCTCTGGAAAAAGGGCCGAAGTATAGTGTTGAGACTATCAAGTACGGCGAGTATGGGAAAAGCCCGTTCCCGAGGATAAGGACCACTCTGTTTTAGATAGGGTGGACTGCCTGCTGAAGTTTGCCACAAAGCGCCCTTCAGCTCCTGTCGTGGGTGCATTAAAAAGTGGAGTTTCTTTTCTTCAAAACAAGGATCTCGGTCTGCTCCAGGCAGATAAAGATGGAGGATTCATTGTGGTTCCTGGGAGCCTGCTGAAAATTAAGTCTGGGACTGCAATTGAGAAGAACTCTGGCTTGCCCCTCTTAATCTAAAGAATGTAAAAATTGCGGCTTCTAAGCTGTGCAAGGAATTGTAGGTTTTCCAGTATGAAATATAAAAAAAAAAACATCGGAAAGTGCAAGAAATAAAATATTGATGACACTTTTTATAAGGTGGATGCACACTTGCGGGCCACCGTAACAAAGAGAAGTACATGGCTAAGACAGGTCAGCCTATTCCTACAGGAACAGCTGAGTGCGTTAGAGACCTTCATTTCGCATTTCGTGCGCAACTCGCAGTGAGTCATAGATTACCTCAGCATTAGTACATTCACATGTTTTGTTTTCTATAGATGAACATCTTTTTTACTTCATCCCTCCAAAGGACATGTTTGTCTAGGTACGTGAATGTCTAAAAAAAAAAACCCAAAAAAACGGCGAGGCAGTTTTTCAGAACGCTAGCGGCGTGTGTACTGGCGGTTTTTTGGAGCTGCTAAAGTTTTATTTGGAGTCAACATTTATCCTCTGTTATGGCAAGTTTCACGTGCAGTAGGAGATAATTTGTATAAGCTCATGGTGTGGCGCCTCTGCTTTGTGATATTTTTATCGAAGTGGATGACGAGCGTGTTTTTAATGTGTTCCGGTAGGTCGATGATTTCTTGGTTTTGTTTAATAAGTTTGAGATTATGTTTGAGGCAAAACGTCGTCAAGTCTGTTTTATATGTTTTCACAAAAAAAAAGTCGGAGGGGCCCACGTTCTCTAATAAACTTCAGGATGGGAATTTTCTACAATATTTAAATTTAAGGTTTGAATTCACTGCTGGACACTTCTGTTGGCCTTATCACCTACTTTCGAAGAAAAGTCTTCCCCCATTTGATTCGTCGCACTCCAAATTAGTAAAAAGAACTAAGTATAGCTTCTTCTTGCCTACAGGCCGCACTCGAGAAGTTGTCTCACCATGTGGTTAAGAATAGTTTTGACGGACAGGTAGAACGGCTGACTGCGGCGGGTTTCCCAACATCGGTTATTTTGAGCGTAGCGGAGGCCTAGTTAAGAAAAACTAAAGGGAGCACCTTGCCCCCAGAGGAAATGGCTGAGCGAAATGTCGCTTTTTATACCGTAAATACGTAAGATATTACATAACTTGAAAAACGTTGGGCTGCGGTGCGATGTGCCCTTGGTGATTTCTGCTCCTCTGCAATTTTGGGCAACTTTGCTCTAGAGTTGCGAATAAGAAAGGCAATGACACATCTTGCATGGTAAGACCCGAAGATCAGTAGGTTAACTGCAATGCGCGAGTTGTTTATAAAACTCCGGTTACGTGTATAGAAGTCTATATTGGTCAGACGGGCAGTTGCGCTAACCATAGATGGCGGGAGCAAGACCTGTCGTTAGAGCCAGAAGTGAGAGCGGTGGGCATGCGGGGGGGGGGGGACTTAACTTTTCATTGTGCTAGCTGTTTGTGTCGACCTATCTTGGAAAAGGCAGAGGATACTAGCAAGGGTCGAGACAGAATGACTAGAGAAACTTTAAAAGCCTGTAGGGTCAGCCAGGACCGGCAGAAAAAAAGAAGAAAAAGAGTTCTAGAGATGCATATATAGCTCGTGACAGAGCACACTATCGCCTACTGCCGACTATGATCGAATGTGTAAATATAAAAAATAAATGAAGGGCAGATGACTACCCTTCATATGGTGACACGGGCGACTACAACTTCATTGAACTTAAATCCGAATCTGACAATATCACGCAAAGTAAGTCACCGTGGTTTTTTTTTTTTTTCAGTTTTCCTCACAGTAGCCCGACATGGCTAACGTTAACGCCGGAGGGGAGCAGACCACCACTGAACAATGATTCAGCAACTCGTGACTGTCAGCAGATGACTACCGACATTCTGGACCGCGGACGGAGAGTTGCGGTTTGCGCAAGTAGAGCAAGACTGCCCGTACAAATGTCACCACCCAAGCGACAAAAGTTAGCAAGGTTTTCTCGTCCTTATCGTCTGGAGAGGCGTTGTAAATAAGAGACATTGTCATTTCCCCCGTCCTGCAGCTGGTTCTAATGGGAACCCGAGGAGCACTTACTAAAGGTGACAAGTCAAGTGCTCTTTCCTTCTCCAGGTCACCTTTTCTTTGTCGTGAAAAAGAACTCAAAAGTAACATTTCTTGTTGATACTGGAGCCCAAGTAAGCGTAGTACCAGCATCTGCCATAGAGCGTAAATTCAAAAACACTATTTCGAGCCTACAGGTGATAAATTGATCCGGCAGACCTACGTCGGTGAGTAGTCTCTCAATCAAAATCTGGAATTTCCGCGAATTTTCGCGGGAGTTTTACTATTGCTGATGTCCAATATCTCCATCTTGGGATCAGAGGTTTTAAACAAATTAGATTAAAGACGCAGGCGAGCTCGATGACGACTCATAGTAGTTTTTGTCCCTTTTGCTCCTTGTCTCTGTGTTTTTCTACTATGAGCAGATGTTTTATTATCCCTTGGCCTCTGCGTCGATGTATGTCATTCACGTGTTTTCGACACCACAACCCGACAAACCATTGCAGGGTCCATCACGAAAGCATGTTCCTCACCCTCACCTGCACTTCGAGACACCACTTCTATCTATGACAACTTATTGAGAGACTTTCTGCAACTGGGTAGAGCAAGCAACATTATGCGGCCTTTAAAGCATAATGTCACACACAAGAATGAAAACAACCGCACCACCGGTTTACGCTCGCGCACGAAGACTAGCTCCGGAACGCCTTCAGATTGCCCGTGAAGAATTTGACTACACTTTGGAACTCGGCGTCATTCACCCATTCCCGAGTTCATGGTCGTCTCCGCTCCACATGGTGCCTTAGGTAACTCCAGTTGACTGGAGTCCCTGTGGGGATTATCGCACTTTACACAAATTATCACACGCTGATCGCAAGCATGACATTCAAGACTTCTCAAGAAAACTTCACGGTATAAAAATGATCCCAAAATAGATTTAATCAAGGCTTACCACCAAATCCCCATAAACCAAGTGACATTCCCAAAACGGCTATTATCACTCTATTTTGACTTTACGAATTTTACCGTATGCCGTTTGGACTTCTGAAACGCTGCACAAACGTTTCAGCGATTTATTAACCAGGTGACAGGAGGAATGGACTTTTGTTTTGCCAACATTGACGATCTCCTCGTCGCAAGCAAAAATCAAGAAGAACATCTGGAGCACCTCCTCCTTCTCATGACACGTCTGGAGGAGAATCGCGTCGTAATCAAACCCAACGAATGCCAGTTAGGCGTTCAGGAATTGATTTTTCGTGGGCATCGCCTTCACTCCCACGGCATTAGACCCCTACCAGATAAAGTAGTAGATTTATTTGTTTTCCGAAGCCACAGAAACTACATAAATTAAAAAAATTCCTGGGATTCATAATTTCTTTTTGGCGTTTCATTTCTCATTGTGCTACTACTATCCAGCTTTAGACAAAGGGCCTGTCTCCTGAAATAACCAAAGAACAGGACATTATCTGGACTATTCGTAGAGTCTTCGCATTTGAGAAGATTAAGGATGACCTCACCAGTGCCACGATGTTGGTTCATCCAGTGCCTTATGCGGCGACGTGTGTTAAGACTTATTCGCCCGAATAAGGCGTCGGAGCAGTTTCGCAACAGTACATTGAGCAACAGTGACAACCTCTCTCTTGCTTTCTTTTCAGAAACTGCGCCCATCAGAAATGAAGTAGAGTATATTTGGTAGATAACTCTTTGCAACACATCTCGCTCTCAAACATTTTCGATACTTCCTCGCAGAAGGCTCTTTTCACATAATCACCGATCGCGAACCCTTGACTTATGCCTTAGCATTCAATGAACATAGCACTCACATATCCTCTAGAAATTAGGAAATTGGCTCTCATAATATAATTCACCACACAGATGCCACGTTTCTTTTTTTAAAGTTCACATCAACTTTATTAAGCCACTGCCACCTCCTCGTGGATTTACTTACGTTCGCACGTGCGTTGATCGGTTTAGCTTGCTGGCCAGAAGCAGCGCCACTAAACAGCACCGCATCTGAAGAGGTCATGCCAAGCCTTCGTGAGAAACATTCGTATCGCGATTTGGCGTACCAGAAAAAAGTTGCAACTGACAGAGGTCGACAGTTTGAGTTCTGCCTTTCTTCTAAACTCCAATGGATTTTAGGAGCAACGCAAATCCCTATCACGCCCTATCGCTCGGCCTCAAACGTTCTAGTGGAAAGGTTTCATCGGCAACTGAAGCCATACCCCAAGGCCTGCAAAAATCCAGTAAACTGGTCAGAAGCGCTTTAACTCGTTCTACTCGGTCTTCGTTCGTTCTAAAAAACTGATCTATTCTTCACCCGGTCTGAAATGGTTTACGGCATGACCCTAAGGCTGCCAGGCGAGTTTTTCCACGCTGCAGAAGAGGATGCGGCGCCAGACGTGCAGAACTATATATCAAGACTGAAGATGACGATGAAAGGTTCGCGCTGACCGCCTGCACGACAACGACTTACAAGGAAAGTTTTTATAGCAAAGGCTTAGGTACGAGTACACACGTTTTTGTTCGCACGGATGCAATGCGGAAACCAGTGCAGGCCCCTTATGACGGACCGTTTTTCGTCATTCAACGCGGTCCAAGACTTTCCTTTTAGACTTAGGAAACAGTCATGACATGGTGTACATTGACAGCCTGAAACCCGTTTATATTAAGAGCGTGCAGGTTTCGCCTCAGAGACCACTGAAGTCAGCGTTGCGCCACCCAGCACGATTTTCCGACCAAGTCATCAATTTGCCGACATGTGCATTGGCAAACCGTGCCTTGGCCTTCCCAAAGGGGGAATGACGTAGGGCCAGCCATGGGCCAGCCAGAGAGAACAAGAATCCTAGAGATGCATGTATAGCTCGTGACAGAGGACACCATCAACCACTGCCTACTGTGCTCAATTATGTATATATGTAAAAATGAAGGGAAGATGACTACCCTTCAAGCCTGGGCGATTAAAAAAGAAGGTACGAAATATGTCAGCTAGACATCGCTGAATATAAACAGCAGAGATATTGCATTTTTAGACATGCGTTCATTGACCATCCCGAGGTGTGTTCGGTGTTGTTGATTTTTTTATTTCTTTTTTATTAATGCTCAGTTGAAGTTCAGTTGAAGTTTATTTGAGAGTCAGCGCTTGTCCTGTGCTCACTTCTACTACCTTGTCCGTGTATTTGCGTGCTCTTTACCCTTTTTCTGCAAACGGCCACGCGTCGATGACGCTAAGATTCTAGGTAGAAGTAAGGATAAAAGAGAACTCGAAAACCAAAAGGCGTACTTTATTAGGGAGAGTGGGCCCCACTGCGTCAGGCACACGTGGATTCGGGTGTATAACTCTGATATACGTTTTTTAAATAATTTGTTTATATAAAGTTTGAAGGAAGTGTATGCCGGCCCTTGCATAGCCTAGGTGATGAAATGTGTTATATAATTCTATCTTTTTACAAATACAGTTGTTTGTAGCGCCGTGTTCGTTGACTCTCTTCTTTTCGTCTTTTTTGAGCTTTTAACAGTGGTTCAAAACGTTCATCACCAACTAGTCCCAAGAAAGGGTAATGTTACAGAGACTTCGTTGTCCTGTTCTTTTGTCATTGATATACGTCTCAGGGTTACTAAGGATGTCATTCACCAGCTCGCCTGCGCTTTTTACCATTTCTTCACTTTTACAGGGTAGTCTAAATGTGCCTTGTTGTGACACCTTGTTAGCGCTTTTAAATTGATATCCAGATGTCGACATTTCAGGTAAAAATGTTAAGACCACTTTCTTACATTTCTGTGTTTTTTTTTTCAGACTTTCAAATCGACATTTGTTGCATCGACTGGGAGAGCTATTGGGAGAGCTATTCGGAGGACTTCGTAATGGGAATACGGCGTTACGTGCTGAAGAATGACCCAGCAGCGATTGCTGATTCGGCGAGAAAGAAGAAAGCGTAAATCATCGTAGTAAATTTCTGCAGCCATTCGACAATAAGGAATGGTTATTATTCTGACCAAAGAAATCAAAATACCCAGGTCAATCTTGTTAATAAAAAAATAGTTCCTTCGAACTTACGTTCTAGAAAATAGCATTAACAAAATATGTTAAACAAGACATTTAAACTATGCCACATGTTGCTGTTACTTTTAACCAAGTGTTCAGACATGTAAACGTAACTCTAAAAAAAAATTAAAGCATGGCGTTCAAAATTATGTTGTTAGGTATTTTTTTATTTCGTTTCGGAAAATTCATTGAACAATGATATGTTAATATTTGGGTAACGCTTGACACGTTATTTAAAAAAAATACAAAAAAAAATTCCGCTAAACAAGATGCCACTATATGACAATCACAATAATGTGCACATAAGAAGTTAGTTTACCATGACTTTTAGAGCGGAACTGTGAGGCGCCCGTTTCCGGCTTGAGCAGTAGTCGTTGTCGCCGTCGGCGTCGGCATAACCGCGCGTTACGTTATGGGACGTTTCCCATAATGATGTCACATTTGACGTCACGTGTGACGTCACGAGGGTCACGATCGACATGATGAGGGTCACGAGGGTCACGAGCGAGGAGAAGGAGGAGGAGCAGGATGAGAAAAATTTTAAGATAAATTAAGCGGGAAAAATTTCCCGCTACATTTAGAGGAAACAATTTCCCGCTAGATATTGGCGAGGAGATCGAACTATAGGGGGCGCTGCGTTCACCAAAACAAATACCGCCTGCGTGGAAAACAACTCCGGCGTTCCAGTGCGCGGCCGTTGGCTGCCGTGTTGTTGCCGCGTTCCCTGCACGTTTGTAAAGAATATAGTACGCTCTTGTTGCGTACCGTAGTGCTCAGCGCATGCTTTAGAGCCTGGAATCAGTTTTCATCGCTTTCCTGCCGAAAAAAAAAAACTCAAATCGCAGCGGATAAGTAATAGTAGGAAAGAAGTTGACTGCGCACGACGTGGTGCGTGGTCGTCACTTCTCAAGTGATGCCTTCCATGCGAGCTACGCTAATGGACGAGGCATGTACGCGCGTAAATAACGCTTGGATCGACATCCGTTCAACCCGTACATTGTATTTTATAGGGAGTAAATATTCTGCCTGCAACCAAAACAACAAACCGAGCAAAAATAAAAAAATGCCGGTTGTTGTTTTAATTGGGTTTCGTGTAAAATGAATTGTCAAGACGGGATTTTCTAGTTGTATGGATAGCTCAGTGGAGAGGTGTCCGTTTCACGGGCCGTGGGTCCCAGGTTCAAATCAGAGCAGGCGAACTTTTCTTATTTGGCGATTTTTTTTTCTTTTTAGAATAATCATTGCCGTCCGAAACTCCCGGCAATCTTTTTCCCCAGGTGGTTGTGCTGGCTGCCGCAAAATATCCCCACCCCCATTTCATAACAGTGCACAAGAGGAGGTTCTTAATACGCAACGCCATTCCGTCGGAGAGTCTTCCGAAGGGATCGCACGACCGGGTCGTGAGGCTTCGGAAGCCACCGAGAGGTACTGCTATCATTTGATCACTATTTTATTATAGGCTAGCTTTTACACTGAAACATATTAGGTAGCAGCAGCGGCGTAGACTTTCCATTTTCCCCGGGGTGGGGGGTGGGGGGGGGGGGGGTGCTGCTGCGCCTTACCCTTTCGCCAGAAGTGTAGATTGAAGCTAACAAAAGCACGCTGGGATTCCATTTCCCATGTATTTTGTCAATAAAGGCAACGTGGGCGTTATTTTGTTTACATGCCACCACAAGAAACTCGTTACATAGCACGTAAACAGCGTCTCGGTAAGGATCATGGCCCGAGCCCGGGAAATCTTCTGCTTCCCCCCCCCCGCCGGATCTCACCAAGGGGGGGGGGGTTGAGCAATGCGAATCTGTGTATGACTAAGTCCTCGTCGTGCAGAACTCGTTGATATTTCATCGTGAACCGTGCACATTTGAACAACCGATAAATTAAACTGAAAAAAGACAACTTGTAACGTTTAATGCCAATATGCCGTCTAATTAGCCAATTTCTACATTATAATGTTCACCAGTGTGTTCTGTATTTTGGCATTTCAAGAACAACGTATAGTAATGACTGTTTTGGTTGATGTTCTGGCGAAAATTTCCCGGGGCAACGCTGCGCTCGACACGTCAGCACGTCCTCGCTTTCAACGAGGCACCTCTTGCTCTCGCCGATATGGCTGACGATTGTTGCAAGGGACAGTGACACTGAAAAGCAATGCGTGTGCTTCGTGAATACGGTTTCTTCAACCTAGGAAACGCACAAACATCGCCACGCCGCGTCAGTCACGCATGACCTGGCGCGCGCAGCCGGAGCGACGCCGCCGATCGCGAGCGGCTACACGTGGGTTGGTTTTTGCTTTCAACGAGAATGCGGCGACATTTAAAGCAAGGTGAGACAAGCAGGGACTATGCTAACCCTGCGCAGATGCTTTTCGAGCAGATAAATATTATCCACATACCTCAGACGAGCGTCAACTCCTCGTCCTCCATGGCTGAACGAATACTAGCGGCGGGATTGTAATTCCCGCAGGCCAGTTCCGACGGCGGCCGCTAACCAGCGCCACCGTTCGATCTCCTCCCCAATAGCGGAAACATTTCCTGCTAAATTAACGGAAGAAAATCCCCTGCCAAATTTAGCGGAAACATTTTCCCGCTAAATTTAGCAGAAAAATTTTTCCTCCAAATATAGCGGACAAAATTATCCGCTATATCCCCAGCAGTGAGCTCCCAAAAAAAATAGCCGAGAAATTTCCCCACTAAATTTAGCGGAAAAAATTCCCTGCTAAATTCAGCGGAAACATTTTTCCGCTAACGTTAGCGGGAAATGTAGCGGGCAGGGGAAAGGGCATACCCTCCCCTCCGTACATTTCCCTCCGAAACTCCCCTCCTCCTCCTGAAGAGCTGCGCTCTAATTTGGCACTGCAGGGAATTGTAAACGTCTTTCATTCTTCAAAAAGGTATGCTGTAACACCATAAACAATAAATAAATACCGAGACAAAACGTTATTGCAAAACTGCTCTTTATTTTCGAAAACCTTTATCTAATAAAATATACACCCTTCGGCTCAAACAACAGGGCAGGCTGTGCAGCTTTCACTTTTACTTTCATGAGCACACCGTGAGAAAGTAATAGTGTAACAAGGTCCAGCAAATTTTTTCGAGGAAAATAGCGCTTGCAGAATTATAATCGGCACTTAACGTTCGGCTGCACTTTCAAAGGACGCCTTCTTATTTATTCACACTCAAGGGCCACATATCTCGCCTACCTCCAAGTCCATGTGTTTGTTTGTGTATATATTCGTCCACCCTGCTTTCCTCCGTCTTTCCATTCTTCTTTTCCCTTTTATGATTTATTTCTCTGCCTTTTGTACTTATTTTTTTTAAATAACTCATTCGCTTTGTTCGACGCAACAAACCATGCACTCTTTATTATTTTATTTTGATCAGCTTCTCCTTCTTTTATGGAGAATGAGGTCACCTTTTCTACCGATACGCACATTACTACCTCCACCTTATTTGAGACAGAATTGGGGATAGACATGTAGTAAGTATGATACAAAATAAGCAGTATGGAAAGAATAATTTGCTGAGTCATGCCCGCACCCACAAAAGGTCGCGTTATGGTACGTTTACACTTGCGGATCTGCCAGCGAATCCGCCCAGCTTTTTCCGCTGGGGCGAAACGCTGGGCGGAAAACGCGGCGGAGAGCCGTTAGGTCCGGGACCTATTTCTGCCGCCGAACGAGGCGTTTCGCTGACCTGAAGTGACATTCTTGCGCAGCGCGACACTGTTCACGTCACGACTTCCGGGAGCAGCAGTGCCCGGGAGAGACGGCCGAGGTGGGAACTCTCGCGCCTTCTCGTCATATTTGACGGGATGTTACGAGAATAGCTGCCGCAGCTCGGCGCCACCGCCGCCGCTCGAGGGAAATAATGTAAACGCAATCCGCTCTGTCGGTGCCGCCACCGGGAGCGGATCCGCTCCCGCGGCAGCGGATTTCTTCTCAGGTATAAACGTAACTTTAGGCGGCTCTAGCGAAAACGCAGCTACACATCGATATTAAAACGCCCGACGTCGGCAACATTGTAACGAGGATAAGTGGCGCCATCCGTAATCTGTATCGCCTTTGGGAGCGCCACTTATAGCTGCTCATTTTTACGTACAAGCAATAATTGAGGCAATGCTGCGTCGTCTGCTACAGCTGAAATCGAAATTCAATACTAAAACCAATTCGCTTAGCTTTTGAAAAATTATGACCGCGGGAAACAGTTTAGAATAGATTAAATACGATTTTCATGGTAAATTCAGCTTCAAATTAACTCTCGTTTTCACTATATTGCATCTTTCGCGTAGACAATCCAGTAGTCGAAAATTTTGCTTCATTGTGAAAATATTTTAAACAACTTTGACCACAAATATGAAAAATATTGGCCTTAAGAAGGGCCTTGCCAGTTCCGCTAAAAATGCAATTAAAAATATCAGGCCAGCTGCGAAAATACTATTTGCAAAAAACTCAGATATTATAGAATTAAGTTTTAAAACTTAAGCATTTTAAGGCAGATTTTACAACTAAATGGCTGTATAGTTGCTTGTTTTATATTTCTTATACTGAGTTGCTATGTTCATCAAAAAGTAACCCGCAGAGTTAGTTGCTCAGTTACAAGACTCCAGTGAGTTATTACACTTTCAATTTGTATAAAAAATGCGCTAAAGAAAAAAACAAAACAAAAAAGAACATTAAAATATTTGTGGACTAATTTGAGAAAAGACGTAAATACCATTCTGCGGGTGTCCTTTATCTGCATATTAAGAAAATCAGAACGTGACCTGGTCACATTGCAAATATATGAACCTTGATTTCATGGAGGCAGGTAACCGAGCTCTGATTGGCTTTGATTAAAAGACAGTGCGTAGACCTCAGTTCTAGAAACCTTGAGCCCTATCCACAATATTTTTCAATCAGCCATAAGATTTCGGCGTCCTGACAACGTCACAACCTCTTTGCAAGAAACAGAAGAACTTGCACTCAGCATTGAAGATGAAAAAAACTATTCATTTGCCATATGAAAGAATTGCGTTTCTCCCGCACAAATATGACATTAGTAGCTCGAACGTGAACCGAAGTACAGCCAGAACTGGCATTATTGTTGCGGCCATGGGACCGCAGCCTTTAGGCGCGTGCATTGCTCGTGCCCATTGCGTAAGCTGACTACAGGGAAAAGGCGGGGATCATTTGAAGAACAGGGGGCAGGCAATATTTCGTACAAAATTAAAAAAAAGAAAGAGGAAGATGTCAGTAATGGCTGCGCGCCTGCACAGCTATTGAAAAGCGTCAATATGTGAATGACAGAATCAGCGCCCCTGTTGGAATTTCCTTGGACATGTTCTTCAGTTTTGGCCGCGAAAAATGCTGTATGCGGTTATCGAAAATTCCCAAAGAACTCGATATTATATTTGTTGAATTTACATTAAAACTCCGCAATGTTTAATGAAATCCGAAGTTTCTAATTTGTGTATGCGATAGTACGCTGGTTTGTTTACACTAACATTATGGATCATATAATACAACAATATATCAAACTTTTTGTGCGTACAGTGGACATTTTCGTTTGAAGATTTTTTCTTCAAAATGTGAATTAAAATTCGAAAAATACAAGACCACGGTATGCAAACGAGGATATATTTTGCTTTGTCTGTCTGAAGTTCGGATACCTTGCGTTGAAAACCAACGGTGATGCGTTCATACACGGAAAAGTGTTCGCCTACTTCCTCCATTTTTTTTTTCATTTTCGTACGAGTGTCACAACAAACGTTGAGCATCAATGTCAATAAAATTGATACATATTTTTCGCAGCTATTTTAATCGTTAATTGCTTACAAGTTTCACGTGTAAATGTTCAGGGGTTGCCGTTGAACTTCATCGTGCATTTCCTCTTCTGCCAACGCTTGCATGAACAAAAATATCAGTTTTCAAGGGTTCCTATAATGCTGAGTTTCTAATTTACTGAGATATATAGAAAAGCAAAACCCTTGATGAAAACAGCAACAACGGACGATTTATTCTTCGACGTTTCGTCCGGAGTCCGGCCTTCGTCAGGAAGAACTTTTACAGATGAACGCGGGTGGTATTTATACAATGCTACGGTCGAGTCCAAGTTTCAAAAACGGCGGATGACGGTTGGAGGTTCCAGAGAAGCGTAGGAAGAGTTCCTGATGGGCAAACGTTTAAACAATGCTACTGTCAGGTCCAAATTTCGGCCGGGTGACGGTTAGAGCTTTCGTGAGAGAGAAGCGTAGGGCAGTTCGTATCCGGGTGAAGAAGGTTGACGGTCCGGGCCAAGTTTCAAGGACGGCGGGATGACGGTTGTAGCTTCTTGAGATAGGGCGCAGGGTGGCTTTGTGTCCGGGCGGGCAGGGGTGACCTGGACGATAAAGTACAATAAATGAAAGGTACACGCGCAAACTGAAGTGCTGTCTCAAAAAAAAACAAAAAAAAACAAGAGAAACATGAAGGACACCCTGATGGGGCGCTGTTTATGCTGTCTGATTGGTCCCATCAGTTAGTAGCTTGGGCTGCGGCTGAGCATGAAGTGGTGCGGACGTGCCAAAATAAAAGAGAAGATAACTATACTGCTGGGACTCATTGCAAGCTCCTATAATTCTGATAAAGCTTTTCTTTTTTTTAAAATGGCGCGATAGTTTTTAGGATAAATCGATCTGTATGTGAGGCCCAGGAATCTGCCCCATTCGAAGATGCTGTCGTAGTTTGTTGGGTACGTGACACCATCTACCCTTCGCGCGGCGTCACCTTGAGCGAACTCGCAGACTTGGCTCTCTTGGTTCCTCACGCTTTGGCTTCCACGTTTACCTTCCGCGTTTCGAGAACGCTGTTTAGAGACGGTGACGTCTACGGCATCACTCGCTTCGTGGGAGTAAATGACAATGATCGTAGCAGCAATGATAGTGATGTTATCAAAAGGTGTGAGAAGCTGGTCATTTTCGCCTGACGGGCTCGCGCCCAGCTCAAGCGATGACGACGAGAACGTAATGAGCGAAGTCGCCGTCGCCAGCACGATCGCGCAAGTGTATGCAGGGTGGAAGATGAAAGGTCAAGGAGACAAGATGGAGAATATGCGTTGAAGTAGCCGAGTAGCCAGAGAGTGCGATTGTACCGTGACGAGGTGAGCGTGAAGGAGCATGGAGGTGAGAGAGCTTTCAACTAAATATATTATTCACGTGGTTTATGGACACTTTGGTGTGACTAACTTGAGCAGTGTTGCCTGGTCGCCAGACGAAAAGGATCATCATTCGAAAATTAATAACTGATTTTTCTAGAGCTATAGAAATCGCGAAACTCTGCGTATACACTAAGTAAACGATGAGTGCTCCATATAAGGAATAATCTACATATTTAATGTTCATCTCTTGATCCCAATAAGGTGAAGCAAAGTAAAGAGATGCGATCCAAACACCGGCTGATAACACCATTTTTTATGGCCAACGTGGGGTTCAGCCTTGAGCTGAACACATGCAGGCCAGAAAAAGCTCCGGGGAAGTCGGGTCTCGTTTCCTCGTATGAGGTGCAGCGGAGCCTATCTTCACTCGTAAACGAAAAATCCAGCACCCGGCCGTCGCCCAGTAGATCTGCCAGGACGCAGCTGGTTGATGACGAGGTGGGTTCGGTGGCCGAGGATGTTGACGTACCACGGTTTGACGACAGGACGTGGAGCTAGCGCTCGCTCGCGAGACGTGAAAAAAATTTGACGAGTACTCACGTTTAAAGGGGTACTCTGGAGTTTTCTTTATAGTCTCTGACTTTTCAGTACATTTTCTAAACCCGCCAACAAACACCGCTGAAATACTACCCCAAATATTGGGTCAATGTAATGTTGTTTTGATTTTGCGATCGATGTTATTGAATTTACAAATGTTGGTCGAAACCATGCTTTTTCAGATGGAAGTCTCTACTGAAAACAATAAAATGGGACGTTAGCGGAATGCAGGGGTTCACTCTTTTGACTGTAGGTTTTGTTCCAAACGGATTGGAACCAGTTTCATGGTGTCAAATGAATGTTTTGGAAGCTAGCTCCAGCACCCGCGCAGCCGCACGGATGAAATGCTCGGCGTAGTCCATTTTTAGACAGCCAGCTCTGTTATGGAGGAGCGGATTTGGATGTTTGAACGTGTGCAAAAGTAGGTGGACGTCGTGTGCGAGTGTGCTATATAAACAAAATGAGGTGCGAATAAAATATATTTGGCAGTATGTTCATTCCTATATTCCAGGGGAAAGAAAAGCCGGCCAGCGGAGAACCCAGAAATATTTTCCGTGTAAGGCTTGTCAAAGTAACAGGCGCTCGAGAACAGCTGCCATTTGCATTAAGTCCTCATCGCAAACTTGTTTTGTTCCCGTTCCGCCCAATAAAACACGGTGAATGAGCCGAACCACGTACCTGATCTCGCCACACCGCCATATCTTTCCGCACGATAAAGTTCGTCTGATATTCTCACGGAATGACAATGGACGCACATGTGAACGTAGCTCTGAAACTACCTACAGACGCTCCATTGACACAATGTCGTCAGCCAAGTCAACGCGGCAACGAGAGAAAGCCAAATGAGCCATGGCGTTGACTTGTCCTGTGGACGGTAGACGACAACGACGACGACGACGAAGAAACAAGCCGACGAGAATGGCGCGAGTCGGCAATCGAATATGTTGCTGAGCGACTCTCACACCTATATTTATTTGATTCCAAAATTTGAGATAAGGTCTTGTTATTTGGTTTAAAACAAATCACATAGCGTTTAAAAGAACGAATCACATAGCGTTCATAGGTATCTTTGATTATGTCGTACCTTTCCCTCGAGACAGGGGAGAATGGACCACGTGCACCACGGTCTGCTTGCAAAAGTATGGGAGACCTAAAAAGGACCTTCTCTGGTGGTAGAATAACATAACTGTGGAGAGAAGTCCCTTGACGAGAGGTCGGCGCAAAAGTCATCTTCGTCCAAGGAAGCGGGCGAATGGCTCGACGCACGGATGACTTGCAGTCAACGGGGTCGTCAGATTTGTCCTCTACATCCTAGTGAAAACCCCGTTTGCATTGCGGCCCTACAATGAGGCGACCACGTTGAAAAACGATTGAAAACGCTCAGTGTTTCCGTGCGCCTTTTATTTTCCTCCAGAACATAAACTATGCGAGGTGACCAATGAAATGGTTCCTACTACGCCGTCCAGTTGTGAAAGAGCGCTTGGCGTGCTCCCAGGTGCCCTCCACCACGCTGGTGTGCGCACAAGTTTTCTGATAAACGACGCGCACGGGGTTAACGGTGAGGTGACTAAAGCGAGCATCATCTGCTTGTCTGCGATACCGAGTCATACAAACAGTCATGATTATTGTCTCTAGGAGGGACCCATCTCGTAATAAGCCCCATTAGGGTTTTAGCGTCCCGGGTCTAGAGAGGCACGACGAAGCAGCGTCCGCTGTCACGCTCCATACCAGTCGAACACACACTTGTCAGGCCTCAAAGGGAAGCTGAAGAGCTTAAAAAAAAGAGTAAATGGTTGATTCTGACGTATTTGTGCCTGCTGAGTCTAAATATCACAACCGTTTGACCCAGAAATAATCCCTAAACGCGAAAAAAAGCGAAGAAATCAGAAGCGATCGCCGCAGCGGCACGTCATTGCCTAGTGACGCGTGACGCGCCACTACGTCATAAAAGGACCCTCTCGAATTTCGTTTGCTCTGTCGCTTGCGGAAGTAGCCGGGCGCCGGGTCTTCAGCTCTTGTAAATCGGGTTCGGCTTCTGATTTTTCGAAATCTTTCGGTGGATCCGAAAGAGGAACGTGTCCAGACGACCCTCGACGTGACAAAGTACGCGTTCCAGCCGTTGGCAAAGTAGAAAAATGACCCTCCGCAGTAATAAACGCAGACACGAGGAACCGCTTGCGCGGACGCGACATGGCCGGCTTCATAACTTCAGGAACGTACTGACTGCTACATGTTGTAACGTAAAACGTTGACAATAAGCGGAGTGCTATTGACGGGACACCTCAAGCCGGATTAGCGTGACCCTCCCCAAAACGGTTGTCAAAGGACAAGATTTCTGCACACATCGGCCTTCATGCTTGCCAGCTGCTTGACGAGTGAGCGTGCAGGCTGCATTGTTAATCAAGGCAGAAGTGGTTTGAAGGGATAGTATAATCGGCTTCGGGCGACGGGAGAGCTTCCCCTGAGATGAGACCGGTGATAAGACCAGGTTGCCGTTCTGCCACCGCCATGTCCTTGCGCACTATGCGAATAGCTGCGCAGAAGGTCCATCCTTGTTATAGCGGTATCCTCTGCTGCGTTTAGTTTGTTTGCCACAAACTATTACGCCATTATAGTTTTGTAAAAAGCGGAGATGTGTGCCCGGCAGCCCTTAATTTGATGTCGAAATCGTGAAAGCTTCCTGGGCCTCTACATTCGCATACTTCTACCAAGATTTGTTGACTGCATCACACCACCACCAAGCATTATCCTCGTCCGATCGCATTTCTACGGCACAAAGAATTGTTGCATGACACAAACTTTACGCAAAAAACACTGCGTAACTTGTAAAAAAAAAAACTCAATTCAGAGCAGAGGGTCACATGCTTTGTATTTCCAAAAAGCTCTCCTGAAGAGAATATGAACCTTTGGAAGGAAAATTTAACAAGATGCATGTCTACGTTTAAAAAATGTGTGACCTCAAATAATGTCAGCAACTGTAAAAAAAAAAGTTTATGCTAAAACAAGTTGCACCGTGAAAGTTGCATTATGAATTGCATGACCACTTATTAGAGCAAGCCCTCCTCTCCCAAGTGACTGGGTAGCCGAGTAGATTAGAAACAAAGAAAATAACCTTGGGCTACCCAAGATTGTTTTCTTTTGTTTCCCAGATTTCCCAAACCGGAGTCGGTCCGGAAAATATGGTCACTTCCAGCGTTGGTCACTTCCAGCGTACTTTAAGTATGGTCACTTCCAGCGTACTTCATATATGGTCACTTATGGTCACTTCCAGCGTACTTTAAGTACAATGCACTTTAAGTACATTGTACTTAAAGTACTACTTCAAGTAGGTTTAGGAAACTAGTACTTTACTTGAAGTACATTATCTGAGTATGTACTTGTACTTTACTTAAAATATTTTTTCCGGTACTTTCCGAGGAAAGTACAATTCCCGACTTCAAAGTACATTCCCCAAATTTGGTTTTGTTAAATTTGTATCACGAAATAATGCTTTGTCAACTGCGAAGAAATACTGGGAGGGATATTCTACTGTTGCCAGAGACGCGAGCAGACGACGCATCGCTCCACTTGTTCTGGGGGCGGCTTTCCAGTAGCTTTTTGAACTCTCGCTACTTCTCGGTCGGTCAGCGCAAGCGAGAAGGTTTCAAATATTATGAGAGCAAAATTAATCATAATCTAGCACCTGAAACTGGGGTGCGGAAGAATTAAACTTTCAAGTTGAAGAAAAAGACAACAGAGAAGAACGTCACAATGTTTTAAAACATTCTCTTTTGTCTTTTCCTTCGACTTGAAAGTTCCTTAATTTTTTCGCATCCCAATCTAAGGTGTCACATTATGAATAATTATCACCGGCTCGCTTTCACACTCACAGTTTTTTTTTAATTAAAGAGAGGACACTCTTCTATGAGATGGATTGCTTGCGGAAGCTACGAAGCTGACGTCAAGCTCTCTCCTAGTATATTTAACCCCCTTGGGTGCAACAATCCAGTGCAAGCGGCGCCAAATTCAGAAGAAATACTTCAGAATTTGGCTCCATTCCTGAAAATAAGTACTCTGTGGCCACTTGACTTTATCAAATATTCGTCGCTGCTTTTGAAAATAGGTTATGCATCCCTGATTACCCCTGGGCAATGCATACCAGTTAAAAAATCACTTTATAGGGGAATTAAAGGACATAATAAAAGATTGTGTTAAAATACTTGTACTTTACTTTTAAAGTACATTGTATTTATAGTACTTTACTTCAAGTACATTGCACCCAGTCTACTTACTACTTTACATAAAATACATCACGCCTCATTTACTTTGTACTTTACTTGAAGTACATCTTAGATATACTTTACCAAACACTGGTCACTTCAACAATATAAGAAACCGAACACTAAAACACTAACATAAGGCGGTTAACACAAGAGAGCCAGTAGAAACCCGCTATTTGGCTAAATGATCGCGGCTTTTCTAGCACACTGCACAGTTCTAATAACGTAATAGCTTTTTTCTAGAACAGTCGACCTACAATTCCTACCTAGTTACGTCTCCTCTTTGCTTGTGACTTTTAATGCGTTGAATCGCATTCTTACCTTCAAAGAAGGTCGGCAGAGCGTCGGGTTCAGGCGAGCCTTCTTCAGACCCAAACCCATACGTACATAGTTTTCATATGCGCCGTCTGAAACAAGTTTCGAACAAAAAACGGTGTACTTGCTCAAACCCACCCACCCCTTTAATATCTCGGTAACGGAGTGGAAGAGACGGTAAGCGGGAAGAACAACTGCGACGAGCGCTGTTCGTGAAAGCTGGCGGCTACACATGAGTACGGCATCGTGCAACAGCACGAGTTAGTCGGTTCGGTGCCACGAGAATTCTGCGAACCCGTGAACAAACAAGAGAACAATCAACACGTCAGGCGATTGAGTCAATAGCGTGACCGGTCAACGGATAAAAGCAAGCGCTATGCAGCGGCAGAACGACGACGGCTCGAAAATACACTAGAGCAGTCTACGAGGTAAGCGCGGCCAGCCGCGGCGGGGTCCCCCAGCCGGTCCTTTTGTGACGCCGACTGACGGGCTTCCTCCTCTCTTCCCCTTCCCTCTGCTTCCGAGATGCGTGGCTTCGGCGCTACTTTGCAAGCGGCTTTTCCGGTCAATCCGCGCAGAAAATGACCAAACGAATACGATATTCGTGGTGGCTGAGGTCTCATTTACTAGGCTCAGGTGTTTTTTTACGTTTGGCTGCACTTTATAAGAGACGCCTTCTTATTTATTCACACTCGAGGGCCACATATCTCGCCTACCTTTTAGTTCTTGTGTGTATTTGTGTGTATATTTGTCCGTGCTATATTACACACAGAGCTTCCCTCCGTCTTTCCTTTCTGCTTTCCTCTTTTCTCACCTATTTCTCTGCCCTTTCTACTTAGTTTTCTTTAAAATAACATCATTCGCGCTATTCTACGCAACAAACCATGCCCTCTTAATTTTTTTCGATTACCTTTTTTTTATAGAGAAAGTGGTCGCCTTTTTTACCAATACGCACATTACGAATACTCCTCCAGCTTAGTTGGAACAGAACTCGGGATGACTTATAGTAAGTATAAAACAAAATTAAGTGTGAAAAGAAGAACATGCGGAGTAATGCCCGCACCCACAAGAGGTCGCGTTAGGCGGCTCTAGCGACCACGCAGCAACACATTGATATTAAAACGCCCGACGTCGGCAACATTGTAACGAGGATAAGTGGCGCCATCCGTAATCCGTATCGTCTTCGAAAACGCGGCTTATAACTGCTCATTTATACGTACAAGCAATAGATGACGCTATTCTGCGCCTTCTGCTACAGCTAAAATGGAATTAAATACGAAGACCAATTCGTTAGCTTTTGAGAAATTATGACCGCGGGAAGTAGTGTAGAATAGATTAAGTAAAATTCTAATGGTAAATTCAGTTTCAAATTAAGTATATTTTTCTTTAAATTGCGTTTTTCGCGAACATGATCAATATTCAATGTATGGTTTTATTGTGAAATTATGTCAAACGAATATGAACCCAAATACAAATACTGGCCTTAAAGCGGCCGATCCAGTTCAGCTAGAACACAATTTAAAAAAAAGATATCAGACAAGCTGCAAAAGCATTATTCGATAAAAAAATACTTAGAACTTCTACGATTAAGTTCTGAAACTTAAGCATCTTAATGCAGTGTTTATAACTAAATGGCTGTAATTGCGCTTCTCATATTTCTTATACTGAATTGCTAGGTTCATCAAAAATCAACCCCCAGAGTTTATTGCTGAGTTACAAGGCTACAATCAGTTATGACACGATATATTTGCATAAAATCGAGGCTGGAAAATTGAAAATATGTGTGGACTAAAAATATTTATTAATAAAATCAGAACGCTACTTGATCACATTTCAAATTTATAAACCTTGATTTCATAAAGGCATGTCTATGAAAATATTCAAAACAAGTGCTCTTTTTTGTTGTTTTATTACGAGTTACGTTTGTGGCGACAGACATCACATTTTGTCCTAAGGTGTACAGAGAGCAAGTGGCCTACCTCTTGCGCAGAAGTGGCGCTGACGTGAGTATGATGCCGAGCTCTGATTGGTTTTGAATGAAGGATAATGCGTAGACCTCAGTTCTAGAAACCTTGAGCCCTATCCACAATATTTTTCAGTCAGCCATAAGAGCTCGGCGTTCTGACAACGTCACAACCTCTTTGCAAGAAACGGACGAACTTGCTACTCAGCATTGAAGATGAAAAAACTATTCATTTGTCATATGAAAGAATTGCGTTATTCCCGCACAAATACGACATTTGTAGCTCGAACGTGAGCCGAAGTACAGCCAGAGCCGGCATTATTGTTGCGGCCGTGGGACCACAGCCTTGAGCACGCCATGAAATTGTCATTCTTAAGTGATGAAAAGTGCCGTCATGGCACCCATTGGCCATGAACGCGAGTTCAAGTATTCATCGACTGATTGATTGTTGACGAGCGCATACGTCCGAGTGACGCATTGCTCGTGCCCATTGCGTAAGCTGACCACATCGAAAAGGCGGGGATCTTTCGAAGGGAAGGGAGAAAGCAATAGTCCGTAAAAAATTAAAAAAAAAGAAAGATGAAGATGTCAGTAATGGCGCCACCACTGCACAGCTATTGAAAAGCGTCAATATGTCAATGACACAATCAGCGCCCCTTTTGAAATTTCCAAGGACATGTTCTTCAGTTTTGGCCGCGACAAATGCGGTATGCGGTCATGAAAATTCCCAAAGAACTCGATATTATATTTGTTGAATCTAAATAAAACTCCGCAATGTTTACTGAAATCTGAAGTTCCTAATTTGTGTATTCGATAGTAGTGCTTTGTTTACACTTACATTATGCATTGTCTAAACAATAAATATTTTTATTTGAAGATTAACCTTGTTTAAATGTGAATGCAAAAAGAAAAACAAAACCCAGTATGGAAACCAGAGTATTTTTTAGTTTGTCTGTCAAAAGTTCGGAAGCCTTGCGTTGAACACCAACGGTTGTGCGTTCATACACGAAGGAATATTCGCCTGTTTCTTCCCACTTTTTTCATTTGCGCATGAGTGTCACACCAAACGTTGAGCATCGATTTCAATGAATTTGAAAACCTATTTCGCAGCTACATCCAGCATTAATTGTTCGCAGTTTCAGGCGTAAATGCTCAGGGGTTCTCAGTTTGACTTGATCGTGCATTTCCTCTCCAGAAGCCCACTTTGGTAAAGATAGATGTAAAACATATAGACGTAAAACAAATGCTCTTAGGGAGAGACCGAGTGATATACTTATTTATGTTTAGGTCCAGACGCAGCCGAGAATAGGAGCTAATGGGACAAATCAAGTAACCTCAAAACCGCAAGTCACTGGGCCTTTTCTTGTGAGTATTTATGCAGCGAATGTAGAACACAAGAGGACCATGAAGGACACCATGATGGGGCGCTGTTTATGCTGTCTGATTGGTCCCATCAGTTAGTAGCGTCGGCTGCGTCTGAATATGAAGTGGTGCGGACGTGCGAAAATAAAATATTAGATAACTATACTGCTGGGATCTTATTGAAAGCTCGTATAATTCTGCTAAAGCATTTTCGAAAATGGCGCGATAGTTTCGTGGATAAATCGATCGGTATGCGGGGCCCAGGAATTCGCCCCATGCGAAGATGCTGTCGTAGTTGGTTGGGTCGGTGACGTCATCTGCGCAACGCGCGGCGTCCCCTTTGGCGCACTCGCAGACTTTGCTCTCTCGGCGCCTCACACTTCGGCTTCTACGTTTACCTTCGCGTTTCGAGAACGGTCTTTAGAAATGGTGACGTCTACGGCCTTACTCGGTTTGTCGAAGTCTATGACAATGATCGTGAGCAATGTGTGATGTAAAAGATCTGGGAAGCTAGTCGTTTTGGCCTGACCGGCTCGCGACCACCTCAAGCGATGACGACGAGTACATCAGGAGCAAACTCGCCGTCGCCAGCTCGATGGCGCAAGTGCATGCAGGGTGGCAAGTCAAGAAGACAAGAGAAGACGAGACGAGAGCGAGAATATACGTTGGAGTAGCCGAGTAGCCTGAGAGTGCGATTGTACCGTGCCGAGGCGAGCATGAAGGAGCGTGGGGCTGAGAGAGCCTTCAACTAAATACATTAGTCGCTTGGTTTATGGGCACTTTGGTGCGACTAACATGGGCAGTGTTGCCTGGTCGCCAGACGAAAATTATCAACATCAACAGCAGCTCTAAAAATCGCGAAACTTGGTGTAAATACTGAGAAACCAATGAGCGCTCCTTTTCAGGAATAATGTATTTGTTTAATGTTCATGTTCTGATCAGATTAAGGTGAAACAGAGTATAGAGATGCGATCGAAACTCCGCTGATATCATCATATTTTATGGCCGACGTGGGGATCAGCCTTTAGCTGAACACATATAGGCCACAAAAAGCCTCGGGGAAGTCGGGCCTCCGTTCCACGTGTTTGGTGCAGCGGAAGACCGGTTTAACTCATAAATAGAAAATCCAGCATCCGGCCGTCGCGCAGTACACCTGCCAGGACGCAGCTGGTGTATTACGTGCTGGGTTCGGCGGCCGAAGTTGTTCACGTACCGGGGTTTGACTGGAGGACGTGTAGCTAACTCCGGCTCGAGAGATGTGAAAAAATAAATTTCACGAGTACTCACGTTTAAAGGGGTACTCCGAAGTGTTCTCCATAGCCCCTGGTTTTTCTGTACATTTGTTAAACCCACCAAAAAGCATCGCGCAAGTAGTACCCAGAAATATTGGGTCGAAATAAAGTTTTATTTTTATTTTATTGTATTTACAATTTTTATCCACACCATGTTGTACCTCGTGACACGTTTCTAACGAACTCACTGTTAGGCGGCCAATGGAAGTAGCGCAACGGTGGCGACTGTTGGCGAGGGGGCGGGGAATAAGTCCACAGACGAAAAGCTTGAACAGGAAAACAAAAAACAGCTCAAAATAAAAATGAAAACAAGTAAATGTAAAACACCCCAACTTTCATCTCGCGTTGCTCGGCTGCGTCCGTTCATGGTTTGGCTATCCCTTTGATCCTAGGCTCTTTGCGGTTTTCGTCTTTGGCTGTTTTGTTTATGCGGTATTTTCGTATGAGTGACAGGGTTATTGTCTACGCTGGCTGCTCTAAATTATTTGTCGCAAAAACCTCCACCTTACATGACGAAATATTGAAGGCATTTTTAACGGAAAGTAAACTAGCACACTTGGACTCATCCTCATGAGGTAATGAAGCTCGCTAAATTCTATATGCATTGCTCACTCCGCGCGGAACGCGATGCACAAATAAACCATCAAACAAAGAAAAACAGTTTGCAGCGCGCGAAGTGAGCATTGCGTATAAAATGCCCTCATCAAGCGGTAAGTAGTAGATTGGACAATCTGGTAGATGTGTGAATGATCTACTCAGGAGCATTTATTATCTGTCAGATATTCCCCTGCAGGCCATTTGGGAAGTCTTTGTGAGGGGTGGGAAGGAGCCATGCTAAAGATGCGCCACAACAACAAAAAACAAGGGGAGATTACTTAAACATTTCACATGTCACGATGCAAGCGGGAGCGGGGCACCTGTGTCAGTGCGCTATCTGTTGCCCTGTAACCAATGGGAGCCTACTGTGTGTTGACATGGGTATGATGGATCATTCGAGAGTACCGCGGCTTTAGTGTTTTCTTTTTTTTACTAATAAAATATTAGTTGTTAGTCAGCGCCAGGTGTGTTTGTCAAACAACTGATCGGTTAGGCGTGCAGTCATGTATGTGATTATAGGTCAATTAATGACTAGTTAAGTAAAGGCTTAGAGCTGGTTGGTATTTCATATTCCTCTGACTTAATGACTGCCGATAAGACTTTTCATATTGACGAAACATTAAGTATATTACGAACCCATTTCATTATAAGCTGAAAGGAGGTGGTAAAATGTTCCACTTTTCCTTCACTCATTGATCACATGCATCCTGCGACAGACACATGACCGCCATATCTTAAAGGTTTAAATGAACTTAGCTAAAGGTTGAATAGCACTTGTGGTTTTGTTAGCATTTGTGTTTGTTTGTGCTTTGTTAGCATTTGTGTCGCGGTTTGTTAAACCACGATAGTTTGTGCTTTGTGTAAAGTACCCGCATTGCCATATTTCTATGAAATGATCAGACATTCTCTGAAGTGCTGCCATGTCTGTTCTTCAAAACATAGCCTAATTAAACTTCAGTACTAATTTCTTTCCAATCGGACTCTTGAAGAATTGTTTGTAATTAACCTTTCCAGCGAGGGTCTCTTGTACACCAACATACGGCCCTGACGTCACGCCTCTCCGGTGGCGATGCTGATGCCAGGGCTTATACGCAAACAATTCACTTCACGCGAATCTGCTTCCTGCGCATGCCCAGTGCCCACACCTCGTGTGGACTGGCCTGTAAAAAGCGCGGTGGCAGATATACATTGTCTATGCCACCGCGTACGCAATGCAGATCCGTCGTACAGTGCAATAATTCAGGCTGTGTAGCGCAACTTCTTTAGCACAAAAGAAAACAAACGAAAAAACGTCATGCAACAAGTTTTTGAAAGTAAGCCCTGAGTACGTGAATTATTTGAAGTTTTCTTGCAGATATATTCAACTTTCATTAACGTGCCGACCCCTGAAAGTAATCGAAAAAAAAATAATGATTGCTTCGTATCTGTCGAGCGTGTTCTCTGTGCCTTTGTGCACAACTGCTCTTCTGCTAGCGCGACCTTTTCAACAATGGCAACCGCAAAAACACAATCAATCCATTCCCCACCTGGATTTCGCTGGAAATCATATTGTAAGACAACGTAAAGAGCTCGATCCCTATATTTGTCGCACAGTACATCCTGTGATCAACTGCTGCCTCTGACGCGTCCTTGGTTGTAAAACTAGCAGTCAAAATGCTCTCGATTTGCGCTCGGACCGTAGTGAACCCTCTGCGTCGCATAAGAAGAATAACGAGCGAAATAAGTCCCTTGAAACGGTAAGTCAGACAACCTCTGCAGATTGATGCATCTAATTTTTACTTCCAAAGACATAAACAACGTGCAGACGGGTGGTGAGCTGGGCTAGTTTGTATGAACACATGCGGAGCATTACTTCATACGTGTTTGTCTTCGTCCTTTGTCTGCATAGTATGTTAGACATTATATTAAAAGTGAATACTTCAAATATGATTTTTGATTGTTTTGTGAGCAGACGCGCTAAGCTAAACTCTCGTAATTTGCCACATTGCTCTGCGTATTAGAAAACGCGCAATGTAGAGTAAAAACACCGATGAATACAAATATTGCAACATTTTGTATCAAAATAAATACCCTCACAGTGTCTATTTGATATTCAAAATGTGAGTGCAGTTATTGATTAACTGCACTAAAATTGGAGGGCTTTATTTCACAGCATAAAAGGGTTGTAGTGTTAGATGGTCTTCGGGATATCAGTGCGGTTCCAAAGATGTAAAAACCACCCTTAGTCTACTAGTTCTTACACTGCCTATTACGTTACAGCTACGGAGGCATTTATCATCCATCTCATTTGCTGCTACCCGGTCGTCTTGACGAAAAATAAGACCTACATACGTTGCGAGTAATTAAATTACTCGATATCCCTGACATTTATCAGTAGTTTCGTAACAGCACAAAATACATATAGTCTAGAAACAATTTGCAGTGAGTGGCATTCTCAGGGACGAGGAAATGCTCCACCGCACAGGTATAAAGCCACTGTTGTAACCGCCTTCGCTGTCGAAAAGTTATAACTCGCCTTCTTCCTCGGCGTAGCTAGATCCGCATCGTCGGTTTCATGCACGAGTGGACAAAGCGAAGCTCGCTTTTGATCGAGTGATATGACATCGCTGCGAGGCGACACGCCGACCATTGGGAGCAGTATTGGAAGCGTTCGACAAGACAGCGACGCAACGGTGCGGCTTCCGGCAGAAGAATTTCGCACTGAGCACGACTATACTGGCATAGCCATTTTGCGTAGCACCGAACTTTACATTTTAACGAATGTCAGCTTACCTGTGCAGAGAGCTGTGTACACAAAACTTCGGGGCCACATTCGGTGCTAACTTGTTTCACGCGAGACTTGGAATTTGAGAACACAGGTGTACTCCATGCACCGGCAAAGACCGCAGAAATCATTTCGATCCCAGTACGTCTAGTCAATATGCCGGCATGCAAAGAGCAAACTTCGGCAAGCAAAGATAACAAGAATATAAAAAATGCGTCTTAAGTAGATTTTATTAATACACCTTTGCAAAAGACGGTCCCTTGTTGGAAGTTGTGGAATCCCTGCACCATAGAGGATTAAAACCGGAACGTCACTGCACACTTTCCTTGCAAACTTCATCCCTTTCGATGCAATGTGAGGAGGCAAAAGCACACCCACAACAAAAAAGTAAAGAAGATCAGTGACCTAGTACATTTGATGCTGTTTGATTTGCTCGTCAGCTCCTAGCGTTGGCCGAGCTCCGACGTTCGCAATCTTATTAAATGACTTGCACGTTCCACAATGTCAGTATAGTTTCCGCCATTGTTCAGTGGTTCCGACCGTCTAGTAATCGGCACGTGAGTTTTGAAAGCGGTCTATTGCTAGCACTGATGAATGTCGTCCCATAGAGATTTTCAGACCGCCGAGTTAATTGCTTTCTTGAGTGCACTTCTTACCGCGCACTGGTCTATGGCAGTGAAGTGACAACCGTGGAGTAGGCGTCGCACTTGTGCGTGTATTGCTTTGCCACAGCCTTCCCTCGTGCTAAGGGAATCGTACTCTTCCAGTGCGGGACGTTACGCATAATTTCCGAATCAAACCGCGGTTACTATATACGAGAAGTTGCAATATCCTGGGGATATCTTTTTCCAATTTCAGATTAAGCAAGGAACCTTTTGTATTGGAAGTAATTTTGTTGGAACTCTTCTGCAGGGTTGTTTTTCTACATGAACTATTTTGTTTCGTATTACATTCATATACGTGGGAGTGACTTAAAACTAATTCAGCTGGAACAGTGGATGGCTTGGGAACAATGTTAACGAGCTTGACGATGTTGGTTTTTAAGACGGCATAATAATCGTTAACGTGCAGATTTTTGACATGAAGCTCTACGTATAAAACGTAGGCGCTGCTCGTAATCAAATGACAAAATTTTTGTTTTTTTCATCTTAATCAAGACTTGTAATTGTATCACAGCATACGGAACTTATAGAATCGCAAATTTAGGTTGTTAAAATTATTGTACCTTAACGTTATTTCAGTAGAATTCCGTACCTAAAATAGCCGTTCGGAGCGGTTTGTGCTGTCGTTCATGAATACGCACCTTGTTACCATGTAAAGTGTTTCTGCACTAAACTAAAAAGGTGGTTTTGTGTTTGAGAAACTCACTCGTGTTGTACTTTGGATGCTAACGAAAGGTTGCACGTAGGAAAGACGGCAGAAAAAACATTGAATTTTAGTTGGAGAGGAAAACCCATAATTGTTAACATGATATTTGCAATGCTATGAATGGGTGCGCGCTTATACTCCAAAAGTTATCTTTGCTGCTCAGAAATTAACCTTTGGCTGCTACAAAAGGCCAGTTCCAAAAGGTATGAAACCAATCACATTGCTGGAAACTGCAAACAAAGCGACAAAGGGTCGTGTGTGGTGGGAGAAGAACCTTTCGGAGCTCTGGACGCCGCTTCGGGACATTCTTTTTCTTGTTTTTTCCTGCGTTTCTCGATTGCATCATGCCGCCTGCTGAGTATCTCTCAACTACTTTTTGCAGTTTTTCTTCTCTTTCTCCTCATTCATTATACTCGGAGGCAACTTTGTGTGACATTTGTCATGAGAGGCGAAGAACGCGCAAAGCCTTAATCGGCGCTCTTCCTGGAGAGGACGCGCGTGCCCTACCTTTGAGAGCACTGCCCCAGAAAGTTGGCCCCGAGTATAGTATGGTGGTTTGTGAGTACGGTGCGTACTAGCTGATTGACCTCAAATATATGTAGTACGGTTTGTAATAATTGAGAGCGCCCGTCCCTAATGAAAAATACACCAGGCAATCCTGGTGTGACATCAGAGAATCCTGGTGTGACACCAGAATATCTGGTGTCCCCACCAGCAATGCTGGTGTATCGAGCAAACCAGCGTGATGTGCCCACGCAGAAATGCTGGTGTACCTGCACATCAGCCTGATGAGTACACCAAGAGAGTCTGGTGTCACACCACAAGGGCTCATGTGCACACCAGGCAGCTTGGTGTAGTACACCACGCAGTTTGATGTGACACCAGAGTTGTGTTTTTGTTGACTTTTTCCCCCGTCCGCGAGCGTGTTTTCTATTAGTTTGTGTGCCGCCCCGTCCCCGACGGGGTGCCTTGTTTCCTCCCGACTTGGTGGTCGCCGGAGACCCCGCGGCGGGCTCCTTTGTGCTCAAGAAGTGTCCTGCTCGTTTCGAGCACTTTCCCGGGTGGCCTTGAGCAGCTTGGGGCGCTCGCCGGCTTGCCCTTTGAGGGTTTCTCTTCCTTTCCGCCGATATTCATGTTTAAGTTTGAGAAAAATAAAGAAGTCTTCTTTGTTAGTCGAAGCCGAAAAGATTTTTGTTGCGTGCAGCTTTCCGGACTTCCGACGAGCTTGGTTTGGTAGCAAAACCAGAAAAAACTAGTAATTATTGCAGTTTTTGGTGTCGAAAACCGGGAATTAACGGCCAGATCATGCCTACTACAAGCGAGGAGGGCGTCGACCACCCGAAGCGAAAGAGGATTACCCTGGGAGCCGCCACAACAAGGACTCAACAACCAGATCGGCGTCCTGCTGGTCGCGGATCCAACTCCTGACATCGGTAGAGCCTCGAAGAAACATTTGATATTCTTCTACCAATGGAAGCTTCCCTGAAAGAGCTCGGACGGCGGAAACCAAGCCATCTGTCGAATGTGATGCCTTAGAAGAGGAGATTTCTGGCGCGGAGGGGTACGCGGAACGGATCAGTGCAACCAAGACATCGAGTCAACCGCAAGCTGAAAGTGTCAAGGAATTGCAGAACGACAGGGCATCCGGTTCTTCAACGCAGGGCAGTGGCTCCCGACAAACTCCCAGTTGATCGCGGCCAACTCCTCGCAACAGTAAAGCTTCCGAAGTTTTAATGTTGTGCGTTTTTGCTTTTTTAATAAAGTATAAAGTAATATGACAGCGGCGTTGTTATCAAACTTATCATTGTACCCTTTTTGTGAGTAAAGCAACACCCAGTCAACAGGTGCTCTGGTATCACACTACAACAAAACCTGATGTCCCACCAGAGAACACCAGATTGCTGGTGTCACATCGAACACCAGATTTCTGGTGTCACACCAACACACTAGATTTCTGGTGTCACACAGAACACCAGAAAAATGTCCCAAATCACATGTGTAAAAAAGTCTGGTGTAACATCAAGTCACACCAGCTCTCGGCCTGGTGTATTTTTCACTAGGGGTGTGATCACGTAATTTGCATGGAGATGGAGTTTGCGACAAAAAGTCAAAACCACAACTCTTTTTTGCTAAATTTGTTTTTGCTTCACAAATTATGATAACAAGCTTGTTCTGTATTAAATCGGTAGTGTTACTGGGTCAGCCAAACATCAGGCGCCGCTCAAGCGCGAGATGTATTTTTAGGCCGGTCTGTAACCGTTGGACGACGTTGGAAAAAACGGCAACTTGTACCATGGATCGAGCCCCTGTCACAGGTGGAAGCCGAGAGAGCTGCTGGACTGAGCTACAGACATAACAAGCAGTAAGGGGAGGAGCAGAAGCATGTGGTGCGAGAAAGCGCGCGGAGCGGAAAAGGGGAAATGGCAAGAAAGAGAGGAGCGAGATACATAATGGAGAAGGAGCGCGCGGAACAAGGAGAATAAAGGACAAGAACGCGCGCTTTTCCCCTATTGAGGACTCATAAAATTCAGCGAATAGGCTATGTATCCAGGCGATGCTGAAGGGAAGCGCGCGCAGCGTCACAAAGATAGTATTTTGTGACGTAATCTGTTACTAACAAAACTCAGCTTTATTTCTCGGCACAGGCCATTTAGCCTCTAGACTTTACAATGCCACCAAAACACTGGCGCCCGCCTCAAATTCAGGGTCATTACGATCAGTTGCGACAATGACTCATCATCAACTGCATCGCCGCACGATGCGTTCCAGGAATAAGTTGCATGGACATCGTAACCTACTTATCGAAACAAACTGCTGCTTTGATATAGCGTTCACATCAGAAGGGAGCCGCCACACCGTCAACAACTACAAAAACAGCAACAACAACCACGTCACCAACTGCATTGTCACCAATGATCGCCACACTGCATTTGCGTGCGGTGAAATTGCGCCTTCACGGCAGTAACAGCCATAAGGTTGGACGAATTGTGGAACATTCGAAGGATTTCAATAAATTTGGATTTCATTTCAAAACACATTTTTGCCAACGAGTGTGTTTTGCCAACGAGTGTGTAACGTATGAAAGTGAGTTCACGACTGCACGAAAAAGATCACAATAAAGGAAAACACTTACCATGGCGGGACGCGCAGCTCTCGACTGGTATCGTTTCCGCTCGAAACTTCCTGTTCACCCGGAAACCCTCGTTTAAGAGCAACCGGGCATATCTTCCCCATACTGGTGTTCTCGCGCGCCCTGCCAGCAGGCGTCTTTTATTGGCACAACGTTGCACGTTACGAAAACTACATCGTTTAAAATGTGTTTGGGAAAGTGACCAAACATGCAGCCAGTTTTGTTTTTAATACCGATTGCACTAACTTCTACATACATTTATTCTCTTTTTCAAGCAAGAGCAACCAAGTTTTTTTTTCATTCGCAATGCACTTGTGGCAATGGTCTTGTAAAGGTGTATAATCTGGTTTGAACCGGTTTGAACCGGTTCATACTTGGTGGAGCTGGTGACCAAACCGATATTTCGCGAGCATGACTGAATGGGAACGGAACGTGTTTAAAGTACAAAGCAACTGAACCTAACGTTAAAGGAACCGGAATAACGTCCTTTTCGACAACCTGGTAAAACGTCGCTAATATTCGGTTAAAGCTTGCGAATGTTGAAAATGTGGCATGCACCTAAGAGGACGAATTCCAAACGCCAAGGCAAGAAAACCGTGAGCACAAAAAAACACATACCGCTGGGATTGTCGGCTGAATAAAATGCAAGATAGGTCAATGTGAAATAACTACCGATTTCACCAGATTCCTGATGGTGCAGTCAAAATTAGACGCAAACAAAAAAAAATCCTAATGCATTTACGCTACCGCGTAACATAGTGTCATGGCGACAGCAGCGCAGCTCGACGCTCGCGTAATTCGTTATTGTCGTGGCTTCGTTGTCGTTTCTGCGCTTCCTCTTTATCACGAGTTTGAGATTGTTCACACCATTTTTGTTTCACCTCTTGATTCGACTCCTCGCGCGTGATAGGTGGCTGCGTTTACAGGGATGCGACCATAGCGCATCAAACTGAGTGAGCCACTTTGATTGGTAGCAGATGCGTAGAAGACGATGTAGGAAGACAGGCTGCGTGAGACTGGTCCCTGCTAGATTGGATGCCCTACGAACGCATAGGTGTAAACGTAGCCATTATCCGTCTAGGAAGAGTCTCCCCAGAGCGCCGTAGCTAAAAGCCGCTTTCTTCGAATCCACTACGAGGTTTTCGAGCTATAGTCCAACCGAGTGGAAGTTCGTGCGTTCGAACGGTTGTCCGTATGCGCCGGCACAACGGGGTGACGGCTACACGGGTAGAAATTGAGTGAGAGGAGGAGAGGAGAGCGCCTGGGAACGTCAGAGCATCCAGCTCATATTGGGATGTTTTGTCTGTAGGCGGAAAGCTACCTTCCTCTGTCTCAAATCCCCTTCGGAACACGTTCGAACGCGGACGACGAAGGCCGGACGCCAGACGTACGTACAAAGGTTCTGGTGTTGTTCACCAGACAGCTTTTTTTCTATTCACTTTAGTTTTAATTTTGACAAGATAGTCTTATCAAGCGTCTCACCAGCGTAAATCTCCGCATGAAATTCACCACACCAAGCAGTTTGAAAGAAACGCTGCCATAATGCAACTGCATGGCGCGTGTCGAGAGGCGAACATTTCACGGATTCCATGACACCGTGAAATGTGTAGCGGGCATAAGTTGATTCGCGGCGAAACGTTTGGGTATCGCCGCCTGGTGGAATTGTTTTTCAACCAGAACAAGTACTCTTCAACTTTGTCTGCTGGTGCGAACACCTGCAATCCCGAGCTTCTATGTATTATGCAAATTAAAACAAAACCGCGTGGGTAGCACGTGACTACTCATAGTGGGAAAGACAGAAGCGCCCCTCACGAGCTTCTGACCGCAAATAAGTTTCATCATGCCCTCATGAAACAACAAAATAGCGGACTAGCGCCAGAGTTTCCCCATTCAATCGGGGCCTTTTGGCTAAGAACAGGTGTTGTCCGCGGTCGCTAGGTCAGTGTCAGCCGAGTGTCGTTGCCCGCTCGCCTTTGGCCGGCTGTCGCTTCAGGGCGTTGTTCCTCCTCTTCTTTTAGGGGTAGTGGCTGAAATCGTATAATTCGTTTAATTTCGTTTTATTTCTCAAAGGCCATCTTATTCCACGCACTGAAACTTGCAGGTCTTCAACCTCTCCCTTCATCAGCCGCCAAGGCGCATCTTTACATAAAGTTCAAGAATGGTGCAGAAAATGGCTAATGTATCTTAATATAGTAAAAACCGTCTGCATGTCCATCACACACAAGCTAGAACCACTAACATATCCTTACTGTTTTGATGGTGTTCTCTTAAAAAGATCTTCTAGTTAGATGTACCTTGGCATTACTATTACATATTATCTTCGATGGAACGTGCGTGTAACAAATGCCGTTAAACAGACAGGCCTTCTTACGGCAGTCTTTAATATTCGCAACAACTGAGGCAAAACTGCTCACTTACAAAAGGCTGATACGTCCTCTGTTAGACTATGCTTCTTAACTGTTGGCTGAACTGTGGGGGGTAGAGGCTCCGTCAGGCACTTGTGCTTTATCTCTGCCCCCCCCCCCGCATGCGGAAAAATATCCGCAAAACAAATTTAGAAAAAAAAAGTACGGGACCCGTACACGAAAAGCCTTATCCTTAATCTGGAACACGTGTAACGATCAGCCTTACGCTTCATTTTTTGAAGTATCGCAGACTATACTCACCAACATTGGTGTACGTAATATCTAACCTTCCCTCTCTTGAGTCTAGACAAAAAAGAAGCGCTTGAAGTTTCCCTTTTCTATTTTTTTTCCGATTCATTGCGCAGAGACCCGTCAACTTGCGTGACATTTCAAAAGTCGCGTATCTCTCGGAACAACCACGAGGAACTTGAATGAATTCTCGCTTAATATAAAGTTGTTTCGAGTTTTCTTTGTTCCAAGCTCAGTGTGAAATTGAGTTGTACCACGGGATAATGTTGCTTCACTCAATTTTTTGTGGGAATTTCCTTTTTGCTACCCGTCTCGGAGAATGACATGACGTACTGGTTCAACCACACGTATTCATTTATTCACTGTCATCGCCCGCACCGCGATCCCAAGAGCCTCCGCGCATCCACAGCGACGGCATTTTTTAGTGGCAGAGCGCCGCTAGTGTGGCCAAATATACTTGATCCCCTGGCGGCAGAAATGACTGTGGACGATCTAGCACGCTGGCCACCTGGTACAACCTTTTAGATCCTCAGGTTTCCCACACATTTTGTGTTGTTTTCACCTTATTTAGACGCAACATGATTATTTGGATATATCAGTAATAAACTCGTTTGTGCATTGGATGCCACTTATTGTTTTCAGTGTTCGTACTTTGCGTAGCAGCATTTTTGTGTGTGCTTCGATTGCTTTTTTAAATATCGTCTTGTTTCTCAAAGTGTGTTTGCAATCACCACTCCCATTGAAGTCCTTAACCTTGAATAATAGTATGTCAAATAAATAAATAAAAGGCCGCCATTATAAGGAAAATATACCATTCCCTTGGATGATGATAATTATCAAAGTTGCTAGACCGAATTTCGGAAAGGACTCTATTGGCGCGTTTGTGTAGACGTAACGTTGCCTTGTTTATTGCGGGAGAGGGTGGAGGGCGCGTGTGCTATAGACAAACACGCAGGGAGGCTCTGTTTACCGATACCGCCGGAAGGCAGCGCAGGCGGAGAAGCTATGTGGGCAGAAGTGGCCGGGCTCTCTCTATTTTCATCATATGGATTGTGTGGCGTGCGCTCGTTGTTGACTTTGTAGGGTCACTTCCACACATATTTACGCCGATTTCCTGCCAACGTATGCCGTATGTTATGCCGGAGTATTGGAGCTCGCTACCCGAGCCTGAACGGCAGATGTATCTAGAAAAATTGTGCGCGGATGGCGTTGCCTTCGACGATATGTACGCCGTAAACAAGGACTGCTGGCGTTCCGACGTGAAGTTTCTGCCACCGACGTCGATGGGTCACGGCGTATTTTATTTACTGTTTTCGCCAAGCCAGTTCACGGCCGACACGGTGCAGAGTGCAAGTCTCTCGATGCCTACGATTATTTCGAACCGGCTTCCACGCTGCCGGAGGGATCAGCAGACTGGGGTCTGCGAAAGTGTCTTTATTAATTGATTAAATACACAGCGTCCTTCGAGTCAAGGTATGATATTTTTCTTACCCACATGACCACAAGGCACAACAAGCGGTAACAATTTGTCAGTTTTACCGCCGATCGCCTAGCGCTTGATAGCGCGGGAGTAGTGAGCCACCGACGAGCACATGGCCGGTGCTTTCTGCGCGAACACTGTGGAAACATAATCTGGGTGGTCTCGATGAAAGGACGGTTTTCCTGCACATAAGCATGCCTCGGGACGGAGATTGAATTAAAGCCACACTTGCCTTCAACAATATGCTTGCCTTACAAACGGTCGTCCTCGAGAGGCAACCATTCTTTTCGATCCAAGGATATTATCCAGCTTTCTCGCCTTTCAGAGCACGCCTGGAAATTGTGGAAACTGATTCCACTACTTTTGCTGTACCTTTCGGTGATATTGACGGCTACACAGCTTTGCGGAGTGCTGAAACGCTATGACGCGCATTCAAAACGTGCGCTCTTCTGACCACCCGGCTTCGGCGCGATCGCTGCGCCATCGCAGCTCCATGACGTCAAGCCCGCGTAAACACACCTCGGTGTTTCACGAGCTAGCCATTGCTCAGCTCCCTGATTCTCTTACTCTTTTCGCTTAAGCTAATCCGGGAGCCGTCAAACTACTGAGACCGTGAATCTCTGCGGCGCCCTAGACCTAAGCCTCGGGCCCCCTCCTTTTTTGCCTCATCACCCAAGCGACGTCCATGAAAACGTGCCAATCAGAGTGCCGGTCTGATGACTATACTCAAAGCATTTTCAAATTCGCGCCCGGGGCAGTTAGCTCCGACACTCAGAGAACACCTGTTTCCCCTTGGCGCAGTCAGCAGTCAGATATATCACCTAATATCTGACTGCATATCCATAGTAACATAAGGAGCATGATTAACTGGTGTGACGAATCGTGTTTCTCGATTAGCGTTGACACTTCTAACATAGTTGTGTTAACCGACACATGACTCTCGGCCAAAACAAAGGAGGCAGAGCTGTTCAAATCAAATCAATTTAAATAGTTTATTTACCATTTACAAAAAAATGGGGGAGGCCGAAGAGAAAAGCTGATAAATCAGCTTGACATGGTCCTTGGCAACCCTACAGAGGCAGTGGCGGTGCAATGGAAAAGTATGCACTGAAGAGTTAACAAGTAAAGTAGTTAGTGAAAATACAAAGAGCGAGCTCAGGAGCAATCGGTAGAAGTATTAAACAACATTGAGAAACTGACTAGCACTTTCCCTATCGTTACACCAAGCTCAACTTTCCTTAGGAAGACTGAACTTTAAAAAAAATCAACTTACATTAAAAGTAGACATAATAAACGAAAAAAAAATTGTTTACAGTGCAGATTTTTTTTGCCGATTCAAATTGCAGAAATATGTAAAAAATAATGAACACAGTACAAGTGATCTACAATAAAATACACAGAAACAGCCAACTTCCGGAAACCGCGATGAGAATACAGTATGTAATACAATACGCTGCGAGGTAAACTAAAATACATAATACAAATTGTGTGCGGACAACGACGCACACGCTTTTGTTTTGTGTCTTTTTCATAATTGTAAAAAGTTCCGTAATGATTTAAATGATGTGCTATGTATATCTAGCTCACTACTTGGCAGATGATTTGGCAATTTTGGCAAGGTGCGCCTGAACATTTGATCCCCATATGTGGTTCTGTTAGTAATCACCTGCCAGCATTCCCGCCTTCGTGTTTCGTACCCGGGGATGTTTTTCGTCATATGTGATAATTTAGGAATTGTTTCAATGCAATTGTATGTTCGATTTTTGTACGTACAAATGAGCCTATAGCTATGCACATTCTGAACCGTCAGTGCATCTAAACTTCTAAACGATTATTCCGTATGCGAGTCGTAAGGGGCGTTGTGGATTATGCGCATTATTCTTTTCTGAAGTAGGTAAATTTTGTACCTGCTTTTGTTCCTTCGAACAAAACAATTTAATATACTTGGACAAACAGGGAACTACAAATGGGCGTTGGGATATTAATCTAATTATCTGTGCTGCCGACTGTCGCTCGCCACTCGGGAATGTTTACCATTCAACACCGAATACTGTTCCCAGGATGCTGCTATTGAACACGCACACGTGTTGTTGCGTTCGACGATGAACTACATTATGTGTCTAATACAATCCTAACAGGTTTTAGAGTGCAGCTCTTAGGTATCCGTTTCCGGCCTAAACGGCGTAACCGTCGTCGTCTGGCGTAACTGCTCATTGCAGTATGGGAAACGTCCCATAATGCAACGCGCACGTCCACTGATCTCTATTATACGGGGCTGGATGGCACATAGCCGCTCCTTGAGCAGGGCGCAAATGAAGCTACCGAAAGTGTGATGCTTTTCCCGGATATCGGGCGTCTGCTGGGCTTCCAAGTGCATTCAGTCGATGTTTCGTTCCGTACTTTCCGGTGTCTTTGAGTGAATTTTCATAGTCATGCTCTGAATTAAATCCCGAGTATAGAGGCATTTGAACTTGGGACATATGCACACTTGATCAATTAGAATCTTAAACTGTTTACATTGAGTGGCTTCCCATGACACTTCTCGGGTCTGCATGCGCTCTTACTGCGAAACAAGGAGGCTTTCGTGAGGTGACAAGCGAAACTCCAGCGCTCTTGATACTTTTTAAACCAGCACTCGGAAGGGTTACAAAGCCTGCCAAGCGATCACTTCCGGGACAAGAAGCTTACATCCGGTGACTTCAGCCCCTCGTACTTGACGCGCAATCTAGCCCCCTATAATAGAGATCAGTGCGCGGGTCTCACTCGTAACCCGCGCAATGCATTATGGAACGTTTCCCATAAGGACGCCACACGTGACGTCACGAAGGTCACGAGTAACGTCAGGAAGGTCCACCACGTTGCATTATGGGAATCGTTCCATTATGCAACGCGCAATTATCGCTACTATCGCAATAATTATTGCATAATGCAACGCGCAAGATCAGTGCGCGGGTCTCACCCGTAACCCGCGCGATGCATCTCGTAATGCAACGCACGGGTTTCACTCGTGACCCGCTCGTTGCATCATGGGACTTTTTCATAATGACGTCACATTTAACATCACGCGTGACGTCACGCGTGACGTCACGAAAGACACTCGTGAAGAGCATGACAGAAGGTGACGACCTTCATAGTGAAGGTCACGTGAAGTCGCGACCTTCACGAGGCCTTCACGAGTGACGTCTTGAGGGTCACTAGGGTCACGAGTGACGTCACAAGGAGGACAAAGGGAGGAAAAGGGGAGGGGGAGGAGGAGGAGTGGGAGGAGAAGGGAGGAGAATGAGAGGAGGAAGAGGGAGGAGGGGAGGGGAGGAGGAGAGGGTACGGTGGAGGAGGAGAGGCATACCCTTTATCGCTTGAGTGTGTGAAGGTTTAGGGCACGTTTTATTTAAGTTGACTTAGTCAGTTGATACACCCACAGAAATAACGGCTTATGTAACGCACTTTTCAGATCTCAATCTAACTGCTCTGCCGAGTCTTTAAGGTAAAAATAATTTACCTTAATTTTTCCTAATCACTTGTTGCTGCACTTGTCACTGACTATCCCCTGAGTTATTCTCGAAATTTAATTAAACAAGTAGTTCGCTTCTGCAATTGACAATTTCATGCTATTATCAATTACTGTAGACTATAACAGGGAACTGAACCCAAAATGAATCGGTTGTTGGAAGGTGCAAACGCGGTGACATTTTTTGTGAGGAATTATGAACTCAGTTGCCGAAATTAGAATGATATCGTCATTGTGCTCCACTATGTTTCGCTTACACTAAGCATTCATATCTAGCTATTGATTTTCATAAAATCTTGTTTAAGGTGTTTGGTATTAGTTGACATGTGGCGGAGGAACCTTTTACGATTAATTTAACTGGTAGATTCACCCTATTACATTTTGTGATTATTTCAGGTGGTCAATTATTAGTTTAATTTATTTGACTATTTATATCTCCGGTCATTTTGAAGTTAGTCTTATTCGGTAAAATGTAATCGTATTTATGTTGTGTCCCAATTATAACCTATTCGAAGTAAGTGACTATTTATTGAAAAGGTTTAATTTCAATAAATATTATTTAATATTAGTTAGTATGTATTATGTTATTTCGCCGTTTCCTAACTACGTTGATTTCAAGTGCGTTGTAACACCCACAATTTATTATTTTGTATTATTTTTTTACGAATCAGCAAACCGACATCTAATATTTACTTAAACCATTAATCACTTTTCGTGTTATTAAAATCTTTAGGGACGAAATTGGCTCCCAATGAATATAAGTTGCGCATTAGGAACCATTTTTTTATAAGCAATAGGATCTTCCAATAATCATTATATATATTAGTATAAACTCAGAGATTCTGGGGATTTAAATGGTTCCAAATCACTATTACTCATATTAGTAACTATCCAGAGTCAGGTACGCTGTCATTCAATGGCCATCGGGACTATTATTGAACTTCTTTGCTCTTTGTTTTTTATGAATGTTATTTGCCTTAAAATATCGCTTTACGTCTATTCTTGTCAGAAGCAGTTCAAACTGCCCAGCTCTTCACAACTTCGCTATTTCGTAGCAGTTGTGTTTCAGGGGTGGGATTGACTTCGAGCGGCTATTATCGGCGATATTCATCTGTACCTGGCCAGGACGGCTTCAAATGGAGATACCGGGCTATCCGTGACTCTTATTGGCGAACACCGCGCATTTTGGGTTACAGATTTGATCGACTTCAACTGGCTAATACTGACTATCAGCCTTTATTTTTGCGCAGCTTGTCTTGAAACGGCTACAAATGACTAACTGATCGATATTAACTATTTGCGCGATATTGGATGATGCAAGGTGGACTGGCTTGATGTGGCTATTATAAGACATTGTCATCAATTTTTGACTTGATGGGCTGAAAATGGCTGCAAGTGGCGAGCTATTAGTTCGTATTAGCGGAAACGGTAGTATATTTCTTTGCTAGCGGGGGACAATCGCTTTGAGTAGAACTAGTATGCCTGGCTATTAGCACTGTATGGATACAAAGCCTGTGGCCTAATTCACTTCTTACGTAAGCCCGCTATTAGTGACTATTCACTTATAACTAAGGACGAGTGTCCATGTCGTTTTGGACAGAAATGGTAAGCATTTGACAGGTTTTATCGAAGTCCCAGAATCCCAGAAATTTGTCCGTCTGCCCTTGCGTGCAATTTTAGCTACATTTAACTGAAAAGCTTAGGGTCACTTGACCTGACGTCTCATCTATATATGACTTAGGTTTTCTCGCTATATTAAGGGAAAAGACGACACGTGGCCCATACATTATTGAAACTATGTTTGTTTACACGCTGTTAAGACAGGTGTCAATTCCTCGGAAGCGAACATACTTTTTATTGTTTCTGCAACGGCACGACAAAAACACTGTGAGCAGAAATATATAAAAAGTTGGTGTGGATTTCGCGGGCCCACATGCTAAAGTGTATTATTCCTTGCGGACAGAAATATGATTCAGTTCCGCAGCAGAAACAAATCAATGATAGCATTGTGTGTGCCTGCGTGACTAAAAAAAAAACACAAAAAAACATTAGTTGTATTTATTTGTCACCAACACTGATTGGATATTCTTATATTTGCGTTTATTTCTGAGATTAAACATGTTTTTACTACATGTCGAAACAGGGACTTCTCCAAACTCAGCTACTTCCACAATCCCGGAAAGGAGCCGCTTCTGACGTGGACTGCGGGAGATGTGATCGACAGAGCGGCAGATCTTTTCGGGGACACCACAGGCATCGTCTACCCGCATCAGAATATCAGCAAGACATACGCAGAATACAAAAAAGATGTAAGTGTAGTACTTAAAATATTTCTCTATCTTGAGACCCATTCTGAGGCCCTTCAATGCTTAGCACGGAAGGTTTGGCGTGGAGGTCAAGAATTCCTAATAATAAAGTTTTCGACGACAACCATCATGAAATATATATAAGCCGAGTAAAATTCCACATTGTTATCCTTCATTAATGACACGCTGTCACAAATTCGCTCAAAACCTTTATTGGTGGGACGCTGTGACGTCACATAACACCATGACGTCACGTACAATGTTGCGTCAAAAGATGCTGTAAAGTCAGTTAACACTTCCCGGTTGAGCAAAGAAATTTCAGGAGAGCGTCGGCTTTGAAAAGGGAGTTGAGAGATAATTCTCTGTCCCTGCTTCTCTGACAAGAGTGGCTTCTTGCAGTGCTTCCGGATGGTATTTCAGTAAGAAAGCTTTGGTGGCTGTTTCCGAGTTATTGGTAAAGAGCGAAGAAACTGTTATGGTTTTAAAACGGGATGTTTGTAAGATTTTGTCGGAGGACGAAATCACGCCCACGTTAAACGGAGTGTGGGGCGTTTCACGCTCTTTTTAGGTATAAAGTTTTTTTGTAACAAATCATAAAGTGGATTTCCCCTTCCGGGTGGTAATTAACGAAAATGGGTCTTGGCGAAAGTCGCTTGCGGTTTTCATTCGGGAACGTTTGGGCCATGTCAATCTGGAGGGAAGTATTTCTCTTAGGAACTCGGAAGAACTAATCGATGGTATTTCTCCTCTGCATCGGAGCTCGTGCAAGCTGATTTCCTTGGACATCAAAATTTATATTATTCTTTGAATAGCGTGTTGTTGTTCGAAAGTGTTTGGGATCTTTTAGAAAAATTTTTGTCTCATTTCAGGCCAAAGCGGGTATCTCGGTAGATGCGGTACTGGAACTTCTGACGTGCTATCTGAAGGCAACTGTGCTTAACTTTAATGGTGACTGTCATATACAGCGGAAAGGTGTGTGCATTGGTTCGGCGGTGGCTCCAGTGTTGACGGAGTTTTATTTTAACACTCTTGACAAGAAATTAACAGATTTTGTTGGCTCTTTGGGTGTTGATTGGGTTCGGAGGTTTGTTGATGACATCTTGGTTGGTGCTCCGAATCAGCATTCCGCTACTAAGATACATAACCTTATTTTGACCGCTCCACCGGAATTAAAATTCACCCTGAGTCAGCAACAGATGGAAAGTTGCAGTTTTTAGACTTGCAAGTATTGAATAAAAAGGGGCTTTGCTGGTCTTATGGGAAGGAAACCGTGAAGAGGCTTCTTTCTAGATGGAGTGCTCATTCTAAACTAGTGTAAAGGGGGGGGGGTTGAAGGTCACTAATTTGAGATGCAATGAAGAAATCTTGTTTCCATTGTGTCGGGAACGCTTTCGGCGTTCAAATTAAACTTTTATTGTCGGCGGGTTATAATTTAGAGTTTATCGTTTCTAGTGCGCGTAGACAGCTTGTACGCGCATCGGGGACCGCTGAGAGGGTTCAAGGTGGAAGCTTTGCGGTGATTCCTTATTTTCAAGGTTTTTCTCATAGCCTAAAAGCTTTGGGTGCGCTAATTTAACGTTAATGCAGTTCTTAAGAGCGACTTTCGTTTAGACAAGCTCACTCGTTTACCTTCAGAGCATGAGGGATGCTGCGGGGAAAAAAAACAGAGATCCCTCAGTGTCCTGTGTCGCAGAGGAAATCTGCAAGATCACCTTTGACGGCGGATTGTGTTTTGTTGGTCAGACAAGGCGTTGTTTGAATGACCATCTTACGGAACACATAATGATGTAAAGAATAAGGCGCAAAGTTCTGAGTTGGCAAATCACGTTGCTTCGTGTAATTTTAGTTCCCCTCTTTGGTATGAAACTTCCGTTCTGAGGAGCGAAAAATAATTGTTTAGAAGGCTAATTACGGAGACTTTGTGCATTCGCGAGCGGGGGAATTGTGTGGAGCCGGCCGTCTTTGGTTATCAGTGATCGGATGAAAGAGTTTTCGCTTGTGTGAGGGTTTTGTAAACCTGGGGGGGGGGGGAGGGGAGGAAGAAAATCGGGAAGCGTTTGCTTAGAAGTAGGAAATGGAGCTTAGGCTTTAGCGTTTGGAGGTCGCCTTGTGTGTTGACCTTAGGGTTGCTGGTGTTCGGGTGGTCGGCTCCTTTACAAAAGTGTTAGAGCCTGGGAGTGGCCTGGGGCGAACTTGTTAATCGTCTTGTTTATGCGCTTAAGTTTTTTTTTTTTTTCTTTTTCATTTGTTTGAAAGACTATTTATTGGTGTGCTCATATCAATAAATATCAGCTGCATTTAAAATTTTGTTGTGTTCGGCTGTTTTTTATTGTTATCCATCTGAAGGTCTACAAGATGTCAATTAATTACCAGCTCGCCTGCATCACTGCTTAAACCTTTAGTTGCAGGTAGCGCTCTGTGTAGTTCGTTTCTTTTACTTGTCCATTGTTTTAGCGCTTTTACCCTCAGAAATTACGTGACACCGTGACATGAAGTTGCACCATAACTAGACATCGTGATATTACGTTACGTATCACCAGAACGTAACCTTACATCGCCAGTTCATGTGACACTTGCTGCACCTGACCTGACGTTTTGTCACGAGGCCACGTGCAGTAATTGGCGTAACCAAGTGCGTTCGCGCTGCTTCGTCACGTTGCACCTTGAGGTGACGTGGCACTTTGACATTGTGGTGTCACAATAGAATCAGGTCGCACCGTGATGTCACAGAGGACCGATATATGCTATCCATATAGAGCGTCTTTGGCACATACCGAAGAGAGATACTTTTTTATAATACCGGCCGACTCAGAATTAGTAAAAATTGCCTCACTTGAGATGTAGAAAAAATAAAATATCGGGGAGTTTATTTCTTCTGAAATTTATAATCGAAATATCACAAGATGACATTGGCCAAGGCTAAGCGATCCCAGAGGACATGCTTGTATTCTATGAGATCCACCTGATATCACAAACACAAGATTGAGATTCTTAATATCTTGCATTGGGGTTTCAAACAAACAACTATACTGAGTTGAACTGAAATAAAGAAAAAGTCGTTTGATTCTCATTTAAGCATCAGGTAAGGTTCTTAAAGGGAAACTAAAAGGGTGTTCATGCTTAGCGAAGTTTTTATTTGTACATGACATTTGAGAGCGCAACTACGCAGGAAAGCATACGCTACTCGAAATTCGTTTTCTTTCCACTTGAAAACCGCCGATCGAAAACTGGCCGGTTTGAGTGGCGCTCATTCTCTTCTTCATGGGCACGTGCTGTATTCTATGCTTTCGACTTAACCAACAAATGCATTTAGGGTCGTTTGTCATCAACGGCACACACACAATATTAAAAATAGATAAGAATCATGATACCTATATTTGTGGCTCCTAAAAAGCCCTAAATTCGTTGACTGCAAGAAACAAGTTGCAAAGCTACGTGACTTCCGCCAATCCTCGCCTCATCTCTACTTCTGCTTCCTCCCCAGTCCACTTTCAATTTCGGTTTCGAAGAGTTGCGTTTTTTTTTCATTTTTTTATTTCATCAACAATATACGGGACGCTGTAGCAAAAAATTATTTGGTAGCCTTCTGACATCATAATAAATCGCCAGTCAAAATATATATTAAAACAAGCCGGGGTGTGTCTGTGTCCTTTAAAGGAAAAATGGCTCCCCAAGTTTGTATTTTTGTTGTCTAGAACGATGCAAATTCTAATTATATCCACGAAAAAAAAACAAAAAAAACTTAACATCGCGGAAACCAATTTTATTACATGGGCGCGCGTATTTTATCTTTCGCGCTTTTTTTCTTCCTCTTCTCATGGATCGCTTCTTTTTACTTGTGACGTTGTCGATATGAATTTGAAGCTATCTAGAGTGACGTTTTTATAAAATTAAAAACAACATTTGCAAAACATTTTTTAGTGCAATTGCGAATTAGTTCCTTCGCCATTGCACTGAAAAAATGTTTTGCAAATGTTGTTTTAAATATTATAGAAAAAAATGTTGAAGAAAAGGCCCTTCTTTTGGAAATACCGAAAATCGGAGTCCGGAAGTGATGGCACCTTTCGGCTTTTTATGCTTTCTCGGAAAATATGCCGGCGCTGGGTACATGTGTCAATGAGGACGATCGAGAGTCGGGGTATCGGACGAAGTTCTTGTTTCTGGCCCGACGCCCTCTCAGACTTCGAAAATAAGATCATCAAACGGTCAAAACAGCTGGGTTTGGCGTCCGTGCACCGTTGTCTGGATCGTGACTCCGTCAGGGCAGCCTTTTACAGCATACAGGATCGACGTGACCCCTCACAACGCTCACAAGACCCCACTGCGCGTTCTCTTCGACCTCACACCGTTTCAAAGAATTTGAGATCGCTGAGAGGGGCCTAGAAGAACTTCAAACTCGAAAGTGAAGTGTCGTCTGCTCACAGCAATAGGCGGCACGCACGCAGAAGCGCGGTTGATCGCGGGACGCGACCGAACACGACAGTTCCGGTCGGGACGCTTCGAGAACGGGAGAAAACTCGAGTTACACGACGACTCATTCGTCGATGTCACTGCACTGGCGCGGATCACGCGGGAGCTTGAAATTCGGTTTTTGGAAATAGTTTTTTTTACTTCACAAATACTGAGTTCGGAAGCTGCGAATTTTGTGGGTAATGTGCAGGCATCATTTTTGATCGTTTCGGAAAAAAGAAAACAACAACAACATGATTTTGACCTGTCAGTGTCTCTTTAAGTTTTCAAACTATGCATCACGGAGTGGCAGGTATTGAAGCAAGTCTGTTCATCCAGGGACCTCGACAGGTGTATTCACGTTTTGAATATTCTGAAAAGTGTCAAAAGTTTGTTATCATGCTCACCGTTGTTTTTTTCTTGTCATAGATACTAGGCGTAGATCTCACTTTCATAACAACTAAAGTCTGTTATTGATTATATTTTGGTTTCTGCTTTAAGGTGCAGTGTTGCATTCTAGGTTAAACATATATATTTTTATATATATTTTTACGCCTTTGAAAAAAATATTTTTTTCGCGATGTTTAATATACTTTGGCTGACGGTGCAGAAGTTATACGGGCGATTAAATATAAACAAATATACATAAACAGGATCCACTCAGTTGAACCCCAGGTCTTGACTTTTCGCGAACGCTTAACAGCCGTCATCAGGCAGAAGTTTTAGTGTTGGTTTTCTACTATCGAAAAGGACCATACAGAAAATTTCTGATAGTACATCAGGCTGATGGTTTGTCATATTTTGGGACATTGATGATCTGAAGGTTTCATTGCGCAATGGATTGATGATTTTATGTGTCTGATGGCCTCATGGTCTGTCGTATTTTAGAAATCTGATGTCTTAAATGTTTGATGGTCTGTTGGTCTAATGCCCGCTATGAATTTATAATCAGAAATGTACACAGGTAAAGACATATATTGCATTACAGACATATATAAACTTTATTGTGTGCACATTAATATTAAAAAAGTAATGAGCGAAGCTTTAGGACACCACCCGAAATCTCCTTGAAACCTGAAAGCAAACTTTGCATTTTGGATTTGGTATGGTATTAGTTTCTAGATAAAAATTATTGAATGTTGAATAATAAACTAACAAAAACAAAACCGAAGAGGAAATTAGCTCAATTCACTCGCTCCTCTTCAAGACTCCAAAACGTGCAACTTTAGTGGTGTCCGTTGAGTGACTATCTACACTCAGTCCCCATGCCCACGCCGGGCATTACGGCGTCCTGTGACAGCGTGCTATAAACTAAGCCTCTTGTGGCAGAGAATCCGGTAAGCCTCGTGTTACCGACACTTGCGGCTTCATAAATATTTTCTCTGCAAACATTTACTTCACAGCACAAGTCCGCCTCGTGAATTAATTTTTATAAAGCAAGGTGCATTTTTCGGCATGATTTTCTGCCACTTAGGTCATAAACATGATCTAATCGACATACAAAGCGCATCAACAAATTGTTTCACCAACCGACTATAACAAAATTTAAAACAAAATTATGATTGCAAAAACCTACCGAGTTTATAGAAAGACGTTTGGTGACCTTTTGAGTACCATGAAACAAATATTAAGGCGGATTATTACGGATTAAACACTCCGTTATCGAGCTAAGCCGCTGGCAGCTTTCTACACCGAATGTAATTCGTGCATTCGCGACGACGTGAGATCCTTGGCGCCTCCTGTCGGACACTGCTGGAACCTCCCGAAGATAGTCAGGTTCTTCGCGCCACCGAAATATGTCGTGAGAAGCATTAGCCTTTTGAAGTTCTGACGATCTATCGATATATTTTGATGATATCACGCGGGCAACATCAAAACATTTCGATGATTCGTCAGTCACCACAGGAAATGTTTTGACAGTCTGTGAGCTACAAACAGAGGCCTTGAAGTGGTTCATCAGCCAAAATAAAAAAATATTTTATGGTTCATCAGACACCATCAAGTAAGCCTGCAGGACCATCAAAGAAGTCTGATTGGCCTTTAAGAAGGTAGGTTGGGCCATCAAGACGGTATGTTGGACCATCAAGAACGTATGATGCTCCGTCAAGAAGGTGTGACGGTCCGTCAGAAAGTGTTATTAGCCATAAAAAGGTCTGATGGGCCATCCAGAAAGTCTGATGGACCATCAATAATTTCTCATGGTCTTTTCGGGTCGGGGATCGCCAAGCCTATTTCGTAAAGTAGCACACCAGAAATTCATTGCAAAACATACTCTTTTCAATGTGTAGCAAGCGATAAGATATTATCATGGCTTCAAGATTAACTTTATATCAAACGTTTTGTTGAAGAGCTGTAAATCATCGGCAATCTGCCGAATCCGTGGGAGTTTTCTAGGCGTTCGTCCTTGGTCCCTACAGTTTTCTAATTTCGAAAATGGTATAGTGCTTCACATTCCAGTTACCTTACGTTTCTTTGCCAATGATAATATTATGTACACCAAAATAAGATGATCCGCGGGTCAAGACTATATTAGTTATCAGCATAAATAAATCTTGCAAGTGGTGCGAGGAGTGGCAAATGTCTTTCAACAGCAATAAATGTGTATATATGCACATAACGCGAGAAAAAGCTACTTATTTTGTAACTTCAGCTTGTAGATGTCACCACCTTTCACGATTGTCTCAAATAAATACTTTAGAGTCATCATCACAAACGTTCTACGATGAAATTGACACATCAATTGTTTTACACGTATCGTGTTGAACAAATGTTGGTACCTGAGAAGAAATGTAAATTCAATATGATGTTAAAGTGGCATCTTATAAAACTTTGCCAGTTCCGTTCTCGAATATGCAAGCATGGTATAAGACCTCTTTACGGTGTCCAATACTAATTTCATTGAAATTGTTCAAAAGTATGCTTGCCTTTTATTCCCAACATGTGTCGTCGTACTGTTTTTGTGATAAAACTCTATGCGAGCTCTGGGCTCGCGCTCTTGGTAAATGGGTCACAAGATCAGTAAGTTGAAATATTTGTTCAAATAATTTTAGAATATATTTAACTTAGGACAAAACTAGGTATATTTGCCTCCGCCGCCTTCCACCTTACCAATCTCAGAGCACAGAACAACATAGCCCGGTCTGAGTATGCATGCAAGAGGATTCGTTCAAATTTTCGTTTATCCCAGAATCAATTCAGATTGAAATTCACTACCAAATGACATTGTTAAAATAAATGGTTATACATGATTTCCTAAACAGCATGGCGATACTTGACTAATGTCGTTCCAGTCCCGGCCAAAAATCGGTCCCAATATCAGCTGAATGTCCAGTTTTGCCCCACTGCCCGATATCCGACAGGTATTGTCAGGTCCGTCGTTTCGTCATCGGCATTGCATCGGCAGGATATCGTGTGAGTGCTCTACGAATTGGACTGTCGCCAAGGTATTGGCGTGTCATCGTGCGAGTATACTGTACCGATCGGCATAGGTATCGGCCTGCACGTCGCGATATATGTCTGCTCTGTTTTGTTACTGCGGTCTCTTCCATTCTGAGCGTCAGGCTATCTCGCGAAGAGTTATTAAAATCGTAGTTCCTTTTCGAAGTAAACTGAATAGTATGGACATCAAGTAGAGCAGCTTTCGCTAAAAAAAGTATGATGCATATAAAGCCACAAGCTTTTTGCTTTTTAAATTGAATTGATATGCATATAGGTATTTCCTGTTCGCTGCAGGAAATATGTATCAGCAATGTTTTGAAATAATTCAGAATGCTGTCGAGAGAAAATAGGCCTTTCACCGTTGACGATGATGCTGACATTAACGAGCAAACTGTTTATTACGGGATATATACAAAATAAGTTTTTGCAACATATATGGACAATTCGTCAGTAAACGGTGAAGCAGAAATACTCCTATCTCTGGTGACTTCCCTGCCGTCCTCCTCGAACGCGCCTTCAGCTGGTGCACCCGACCACAGCCAAACTTGTCAAACAAGGATCCACGCAAAGGCGGGGAGCCGAACTCCTCCACAGAGTAAGGGGTTCCAAGTTTGCCAGATAGCGGGTGGAAGAGTCCACAGCCTAAGGGGTCGGACGTGCAGGTTGGCCTCAAAAGACAAGGTGCTGTTCACGTCATGGTACCCGGACGCCGGCCTGTTGGCGAGCCTCTGGCAGCTGCTTATAATGGGTTTTGCAGCCTTCTGAAGTGATCCGAGCAACCAATCAGAAAAACAAAACTTTTTCTGCGCTCCAATAAGAGGGCGGTACGACAACACCAAGTAAACGTCTACATCACAAACACGTACGTGCACTTCTACGGCCGTGTCAATTCAAAAACTTACTCAAAGAAAACACACGTACGCAATCCAAAACTGAAGAGCAATTGCTTCTCAGCGTCTCTTGCCGTCAAGCTCTGTCAAGAGCACGAACGTTTGACCCCAAAACACTTCTGAAGATTCCAAAGACACCACTCGGGCACTTCATTCAAACAAACAATGAAAGAGGAGGACACTCACCGCTAAAGAGGGACGCGGTGTGCGGCACCAGAGCGGGAATTTCCAAAAAACGCCTGCCGAGGGAAACAGGCATCCGGGCCACCTGGAGGCGGCGGTCGACTGTTTTCATGGGCCGTAAAACAAAGTAAACATGTAAAAACAAGGCCTCACAGGTACACAGCGGCCGTCCACTCTGGCTGACCGCACAAAAGCGCCCCACCCCCCAGCAAAAAAAGTAAAAGTAAAACAGCGAAACTGCGAAGGCATAACTTAGCGACAATACTGCAGCACAACGTGGCTTTTAAACATGCATCGCAAAAAATACCCAGACCGAAAATTCAAATTAAAGAATACCGTTGTAAGTTTCGCTAGATTAGGCGACACATTTATCGTGGAAATTTATTTACCATAATCAATTTTAAGAACTGTATTTCAGGCTACCTGCGTTGTAATAAAACATTGTATTGTGTTCGCAGACACTTACAAACAAATTGTATTGGATCAGTCTCAGAAGATTATTACACCATTATAATTACACGCATATTATTCTTGATAGATCTAATAAGCGGGTTACTTATCTTTTGAAAGGTAAAACAAACTACAAATTACAGTTACGCTGTGCTCACGCCGAGCGAAACTTGTAATTCAAACACAAAGGACCTAGGATTGTGAGTCGGAAGCAGGACGAGTAGATATAAACGACCGCTTAATCGTCTATCACCAAGCGTGCTTGCAAATTGCTTGCCAGGAAAACAACCATATTGATTTGATGCAATTCGTGATAGATGCATTAGCCGACGCAGGAAGCACTGCAACAGCGCAATCACGAAGAAGATAATGGAGGCCGGTCACATTCAACGGAAGTCTCGATGTCGCCTATTAGAAATTATATGTCGAAGTGTGCACACCAAGAACTGCAGAATAATATCTTGGACTCCGACAAAGAAATCGGTAATTACACAATAGTGTTGATAGTTTCTTGTTATCAGGTGGTTTGGTGCAGTAAACTTTCACTCGAGGAGAGGAGTTGTACAGCGCGAAACATTTTATATCCAGAACCAATTTTGAAGAGCCCCATTTTAATATCGCAAAGCCAGCTGGCTCCTGAAGTTTAAATAGGTTAGCATGACCACATTCCCTTTACGACGAAAAACCAGGGCAGCAACTGGAACCTACGAAAGTAGGAAAACACCGAAGAACGCATTTCGAAAAACGGAACGACCTGTCACTCTCTACTCTATATCATAATTTAGCAAACAACGAAGAGTACGGTCCCAGTAAACTTAGTCATCAGCAGCCAGCAATACATGC